>CAUYQV010095471.1:0-31817 GCA_963574575.1 Galagoides demidoff
CTCCTGCCTCTGCCTCCCAAGTAGCTGGGACCACAGGCGCCCGCCACAACGCCCGGCCATTTTTTGGTTGCAGCCATCATTGTTGTTTGGCGGGCCTGGGCTGGGGATTCGAACCCGCCACCTTAGGTATATGTGGCTGGCACCTTAGCTGATTGAGCCACAGGCGCCGAGCCGACTTAATACTTTCATTCACACATTTTCCCTTTAATATTAGTAACATTTAATTGTTAGTTAATCAGAGTTTCAGGCTTGGCACTATAGGTAAATGACAGCAGAAGCAAAATGGTATATTTAATAGCCAACTTCTCTGCTTTGACATTCTTCCCAATTCTTATTTGTTTTTACATTTGTTATCACTACTTTTAAAACTAGCACAGTGAAACCAGTAAAATAACCAAAAATAGTATCTGGGGGGACAGAGAGATACAGTAAACATTTAGAAATTATGGGCATGTGACTTTATCTTTGAGTATAGGGATAATTGCAAACTAGAGAAAGTTTTTTAAGGTTAAGGGGTTTCCCCCCCTCTTCCCAGATGAAGGCAGATCTTCTAGAGTCCTGAAGTTGTATTAATTACTTGGGGCTAAAGAGATTCATTTTCAGTAAGCTAAGAAATCCAGATTTATCTTGTGACTTGGTAGAAGTTACTTGGTGGCAAGAAAGTAAGTTCCAGTAATGAAAGCTGGCAGGCCAGGATTTGTGCTCCACTCTGTTGGCATATGAAATTACAACACATCATTCAAACAGAATCGATAATCCAACTTTTATGTCCTTTGCTGGGTACAGTGAAAATTTTATTATTCTGTGATCATTTTATTCTTGCTGGGTTAGATCATGTGCTATAGCAGTAAGATGCAGCTCAAGGAGATAGAAAACATTGCAAGATCAAAACTTGAGTTTTTACCAACATACCATAACAATCATATAATATTCAAGGAAAGATGCCATGAAAGTCAGACCCTTTCTCACCCCTGTGATATCCTGAGTGATATTTAGAAGTTCAATTTACCTAAAAAAGGAATTTTGCCCCTCAGTGTGGAATGAGCTTTATAAGCTGTGATATCCCTTAATAGAGGCAAATGGAATCAGTTAGAGATAGTTTTTTTCAACATAAAAATTTCTCTACATGAACAAGGAGAGATAATCTGATCAGGTTCTTGCTCCTTTGATTTAGCTTCTTCTGCCTCGCTCTTTTTCTATGGAACAAGAGTATTTTTATAGAAAAGATGAATTGTTCTTAGGGAAAATCTACACGGCCATAAAAGCCAGGTAATAAATTTACTTTAAAGCATCAGCTCCTAAAGCATGTTTGCATGGTAAAGTGTGAACCAGGCCAAAATTCAGGCTCAAACATTTTCTCCTTGTTATCACCTCGTTAAGCTCCCCACATCGGAGCCATGCCTCTTATGGTCACAGGTATGGTGCCACTAATTAAGAAGAAGGGGCTCATTACCATTCTTATTAACATCAACTGGAGTTTTAAAGCCAAATCCCTGGACTGAAAATTTACCCCCTTAATGTTCAACACACTAAAATCATTTAAATGCCTATATCACGGGTAGTGCAAATGTGCTCTCCAAGGATGAACAAACTGCTTACTATAGTTTGATATTAATCCCATTGCTCAGTAAAAGGCAGGCAGAGCTTTGAATAAAAATATTATCTGAAAGGGAGATACTGATAGGGAGAAGGAGAGGGGGATGGGGACTAAATGAATATCCTAATTATCTCCAGGGTATGTGCCATCCCCAATGA
Source organism: Galagoides demidoff (assembly GCA_963574575.1). Taxonomy (NCBI): domain Eukaryota; kingdom Metazoa; phylum Chordata; class Mammalia; order Primates; family Galagidae; genus Galagoides; species Galagoides demidoff. The sequence continues at coordinate 1,756 of CAUYQV010095471.1, forward strand.
GAATATATGGAAGAACAAAATTAACAAAAGACCGTTTCAAATAGTGCCCAACAATTAAGTGCTTGAAAAATATTATTTTAATTAATGAATGAAGACATCAATGGTCACTGGTATGTTTTAACTACTAATGAAGCTTACCTCTCAGACCCTTAGTATTGCTTGAGAACATTATGGATCATATTCCTTAAGCCCAGTTCTGAAATTCTAAGGTCTTATAGGCAACATTGAATATTAGAATGTTTTATTGTGGGAAGTTTTTGAGATAAGACATTTCCAAATGCTTAATTTCATGAAAAGTTAAAATGTGTTGATTTGGTTGACAGTGAGCTGTTCTGCAGTTCACCAAAGTCATCAGTCATGGAAATCGGTCCTCTTGGAGAATGAAAGCAACCTTCTCTGTGTGAGATGATGCTTTCTCTCCTTTGTAAACCCAGAGGCTAGCCAATTTTTAAACTACGTTTCTACTTTCCCTCATAATTTCCTTCTTACCATAAACAATCACCCAGTAATATTCATAAGACTAATGTTTGCCCCTTAACTATATGTGGACTAGAGAATTGTTTCGGGTTTATAGAATCATGAGTTACAAGACAGATTCCTTTATACATTGTTCATATTTTTCTGAGTGGACATGTAGTTCATATTTAAATCACTTTAGCAATGTGTACCAGAATTAACCTCCCACCAAAAGTGTAATGACTTTAGTCTAAATTTTCCATGAGTATCAGATTCCTTCATGATGTTACTACCTGTCAGTGGTAGTTAAAAGATCATAGAACATTGCAGCTGAAAGGAGCCTTCAAAGCCATTTAGTTAAATCCCCACATTTTACAGAAAAGAATACTGAATTCCAAAAAGTTTAATTGATTTCCCAAAGTTACAGGCTTATAGGACCCTACCTAGAATTTTAGTTTCCATTTCAGCCCTGGTATTAACAGCTGACTCAACCCAACCATCTCTAGCATCACTCCACCCACGCCAAACTATCTTCTTTTGCAATTTCAAAATTGTTTTAAATTTCTAATTAATCAGGTTAAAAGAAACCCTTGAAGAAATATTCTTCTGAATATATGAGGAGATTACTTCTTTTACTTAAGATAGGCTTGCTTTACCACCTTATAAGGATTAACTTTTCATCTTTTCACCTGCTTAAAAATTGAAAGACAGTGGTAATGGATGCATAAGTGCATCATGGGATGAATAAATTGTGTGTTAGAGAAGAGAAAATGAATGTGTTCGTGAAAGAACGAGCACATCAATCAGTGGTTACATGGTGTTTGCACCAGTGTGTCCAGGGGACACCTCACCAATCAATCATTCAGGAAGCTCCTTCCAGCTTTCAGAAGGAGAAAAAGTTTTCACACTAAAGTGCTATAGAGAAAGCAAAGCATTTAAAGAGGTCATTCAAGGGACTCTTCCAGTTCCAGAGAGGAGTAAAAAGTGGAATGGAGGGCGGCACCTGTGGCTCAAAGGAGTAGGACACCGGCCCCAAATACCAGAGGTGGCGGGTTCAAACCCAGCCCTGGCCAAAAACTGCAAAAAAAAAAAAAAGTGGAATGGATCAAATACCATACAAAGCCAGAGTTTGGATTTGTTTTTATGGTGATTGCATGATAAACTATTTTCATTTTCTATTGATTTAAATATACTAATTAAATATCTTTTGGTATACCTCCATTACCTGAGTATAAAAAATTGACATTTGTGTATAGCTTCTGCCTTCAAGGAGCTTAAAAACTAAAAATGTTTATTCTTCAAAGCTTTCATCATTATGCTGAATTAAATCAAATACTACTGGTTTACTTGAGCATTAAATATACAAATATTTACTGGAAATATTTCAGTTTTATGAATCATCCATCCAATAATTATTGGTCATATAAAATATAGTATATAAGCTTCTGCCTTGAAGTAGTTTATACACTGGTAAGGCAAATAACATTAATCTGCAAATAATTATATATAAAAAGGAAAGGAGTAAATGACAGAATTATATAGGCAATATTGTCTGTTGCCAAATTTCCAAGGAGACAAAGAGGACCACAGAAACATGAAGAGGTTTGCCCAAGAAAGTCTCATTACTGAGTTGCAGATCTGGGCCTTGGCTCCCTAAGTGGCTCAGCTCTCAGTAGTGTTTGCTTCTGAAGGTGACGCACCATTTGCATAGCTAATTTTAAAAGGAAGCATATTGAAATACCTTAATAAAATGTTGCCCAATAGTGAGAAAAGGCAATAATGCCAATAAAGTGATATTGACTCCAAAAGTAGGAAATAATTCTCTTTTCTCTTTTTTTTTTTACTTTTCTGAATCAGCTTTATATGAGTTTGTTTATTATTTATTCTGTTTGCTACAAATTTTAGTCTGTTTCACAGAATGTTGCAAACAACTGGAAATTTTATCAATTTTTTTTTTTTTTTTTTTAGTTTCAGATTTATGTCAGGTTACAAATAACCGGATCACAATATCTGAATTTGTTAAGTACAGTCCCTCTTGTAGTTGTATCCTGCACCCAAAAGGTGTGCCAAATACCCCTACATTGTGCCCATTACGTGGGAGCACACCAACATTCTCTCCTCCTTCCCCTCCCCTCCATTTCAACTTGAATTGAAATGAGTTTTTCTCTTCTGTGGCTGTGAATTACATCATCTACTGGCTTCATATTAATACTGAGTACATTGGATATTTGCTCCTCCATTCTTGTGATTCTTTACTAAGAAGGTGTTTCAACTCCATCCAGGATAATACAAAAGTTGTAAACTCACCATCATTTTTATAGCTGAATAGTATTCCATGGTATACACATACCACAGTTTCTTAATCCATTTCTCAGTTGATAAGCGCTTAGGTTATTTCCTTGTCTTGGTCATTGTAAATTTAACTATGATAAACATTCTACCACAAATGTCCTTATGATAAAATGATTTTTTTTTCTTCTGGGTAGATATCTAGTAGTGGGTTTGTGGGGTCAAATGGAAGGTCTAATTTGAGTTCTTTGAAGAGTCTCCATACTTCTTTCCAAAGAGGCTCTATTAGTTTACAGTCCCACCAATAGTGTAAAAGTGTTGGCTCAGCACCTGTGGCTCAAGTGGCTAAGGTGCCAGCCACATACACCTAAGGTGGCGGGTTTGAATCCAGCCTGGGCCTGCCAAACAACAATGATGGCTGCAACTAAAAAAAAAAAAAAAATAGCCAGGCATGTGGCAGGTGCCTGTGGTCCCAGCTACTTGGGAGGCAGAGGCAAGATACTCGCTTGAGCCCGGGAGTTGGAGGTTTCTGTGAGTTCTGATGCTACAGCACTCTACCCAGGGGGACAGCTTGAGGCTCTGTCTCCAAAAAAAAAAAAAAAAAAGTGTTCCCTTTTCTCCACATTTGCACCCGCATCTGCGACTTTGGGACTCTGTGATGTAAGCTAATCTTACTGGGTGAAGTGATATCTCAGGGTGGTTTTGATTTGCATTTCTCAATGATTAGGGACAATGAGCATTTTTTAATGTTTGTTAGCCATTCACCTGTCTCCCTCAGAACCAGAAAGAAGGCTCTGTTCATGTCTCTTGCCCAGTGATAGATGGGATTGTTTGCTCTTGTTTTGTTGATCAATTTGAGTTCTCTGTAGATTCTAGCTATCAAACCTCAGCACATTCATGACATGCAAATATTCTTTCTCTTTCTGAAGGCTGTCCATTTGCTTTGTTATGTACTTAGCTGTCCAGAATCTTTTCAATTTAATTAAGTTCCATTTGTTAATTTTTGTTATTATTGCAATTGCCACCGACATCTTCTTCATAAAATATTTTCCTAGGCTGACATCCTTGAGTGTGAGAGTTTTTCTCACACTTTCTTCTAGGATTTTTATCATTTCATGCCTTAGATTTAAAATTTTTATTCATCTTGAATCAATTTTTGTAAGATGCAGGTCCAGTTTCAGTCTTACTATGGTTATCCAGTTCTCCCAGCACCATTTATTGAACAGGGATTTTTTTTTCCCTAGTGTAGGCTTTTGTTTGGTTTATCAAAGATCAGGTGGCTATAAGAGACTGGTTTCATCTCTTCTTTTTCTGTTCAGTTCCAAAAATTTAATTGTCCCTGTTTTTGTGCCAATATCATGCTGTTATAATCCCTGTGGACTTGTAATATATCCCAAAATCTGGTAGAGTAATCCCTCTGGCTTTGATTTTTGTTTTTTGTTTGATTTTTGAGACAAAGTCTCACTTTGTCACCCTTGGTAGAGTGCCATGGTGTCATAGTTCATAACAACCTCAAACTCTTTGGGCTCAAATGATTCTTTGCTTTAGCCTCCCAAGTAGGGACTACAGGCGCCACCACAACACCTAGCTAATTTTAAAACCCAGGCATCACTCTTGCTCAAACTGGTCTTTGAACTCCTGAGCTCAGGCAATCCACCCACCTTAGTCTCCCACCCACCTCAGCCTCCCAGAGTGCTGGGGTTACAGGTGTGAGCCACTGCACCTGACTCTGGCTTTGTTTTTATTACTAAAAATTGCCTTGGCTATACGGCTTTTTTTTTGGTTCCATATGACACAAAGAGCTATTTTTTCTAGTTCTTTAAAGTATGATGTTGGTATTTTAATGGGAATGACACTGAGCCTGTAGATTATAGACATTTTAAAATTATTGATTCTTCCCAGTCTTGTTCTTCCATTTGTAATGTCCTCTGCGATTTCTTTTCTTAGAATTTCATAATTCTCTTTGTAGAGGTCCTTCATCTCTTTTGTTAGGCATATTCCTAGGTATTCCATTTTCTTTGAAGCTACTATGAAGGGAGTTGTGTCTTTGCTTAAATTCTCAACCTGGCTGTTATTGGTATATGCAAAGGCTACTGATTTGTGGACATTGATTTTATATCCTGAGACATAACCGTATTTCTTGATCACTACCAGGAGTCTTGGGGTTGAATCTCTGGAGTTCTCTAGGTATAAGATCATATCATTGGCAAACACCAAGAATTTGACCTCCTCTGCCCCCATTTGGATGCCCTTTATATCCTTCACTTATCTGATAGTGACAATAGAGAAACATCCTTATCTGGTTCCAGTATTTAGTGGAAAAGCTTTCAGTTTTACTCCACTTAGTGTGATATTAGCTGTGGGTTTGTCATGGATAGCTTTAATCAGTTTAACAAATGTGCCACTGATGCCTATATTCTTCTGTGTTCTTGTTAGAATTTTATCAAATGCTTTTTGTGCATTAAGAGGATCATATGGCCTTTGTTTTTGCTTCTCTAAATATGGTGAATTACATTTATGGATTTGCGCATGTTAAACCTGCCTTGTATCCCTGGGATGAAGCCTACTTGATCGTGATATATAATTTTTTTAATGTGTAGCTATAATCTATTGGCTAAGATTTTATTGAGCATTTTTGCATTTATATTCATTAGTGAAATTAGTCTGTAGTTCTCCTTTTTAGTTGGGTCCTTTCCTAGTTGTGATAATAGAGTGATGTTTGCTTCATAGAATGTGTTAGGAAAGGATCCTTCCTTCTCAATGTTTCGGAATAATTTCTACAGTAATATAAGAGGGTAAAAGCTCTTCTTTGAAGGTTTGTTAGAATTTTGGTATGAAGCCATTTGGTCCAGGGCATTTTTTTGCTGGAAAATTTTTTATTGTTTCTTCAATCTCAGTGCTTGATATTGGTCTGTTCAAGACATCTATTTCTTCTAAGTCTAGGGAGATGGCATGATTCTAGGTATTAATCCATTTCCTCCACATTGTCAAATTTCTGGGCATAGAGTTTTTTATAGTAGTTGGAAATAATCACTTGTATCTCTATATCTCTTGTTATTTCCCTTTTTCATTTCTGACTGAGATTATTAGAGACTTTACTTTTCTATTTCTAGTTAATCTGGCCAAAGCTTTATCAATTTTATTTATCTTTTCAAAGAACCAAATTCTGTTTCATTAATTTTCTGAATGATTTTTTTGTTTCCAGTTTCATTCATTTCTGATTTAATTTTGATCATTTGTTTTCTTCTGCTAGGTTTAGGATTTTTCCATTTCCTTAAGATGATTCTTTAGATTGTTGATGTGCTATCTTTCTGTTTTTGGAATGTAGGCATCTAATACAATAAATTTCTCTCTTAGAACTGCTTTTGCAGTATCCCACAAGTTCGGGTAATTTGTAGCTTCATTGTTGTTGTGTTTGAAGAATTTAACAATTTCCTCCTTTATCTCTTCATTGACCCATTGTCATTCACAATAAGTTTGCTTAACTTCCATGCCTTTGTATGGAGATGAAAATATTTGTTGAAGTTGAGTTCTACCTTTATTGCCCTGTGAGAAGGTACAAGGTATAATTTCAATTTTAATTTTGTTGAGGTTTAATTTGTATCCTGGAATCTGATCTATTTTGGAGTATGTTCCATGGGCTGTTGAGAAGAAATTGTATTCCTTAGCTTTGGGACGGTGTGTTCTGTATATATCTGTTAAAGCCATTTCTTCTAGGGTCATGTTTAAGTCTCTTGTATCTTTGCTTAATTTCTATTTAGGTGATCTGTCCAGTTCTGCTAAAGGGGTATTAAAGTCCCTAGCTATTATGGTGTTCTGTGATGTCATAGTGCCCAGGCTAATCAAGATCTGCTTTATAAATCTGGGAGCATTTGAGTGCATAAATATTTAGAATTGAAATGTCCTCTTTGTTGTATTGTTTGTTTGACTAGAATGAATTGACCATCTTTGTCTTTCTTAACTTTAGTTGCTTTAAATACACTTGTATCTGAAGATAACATTGCAGCCTGTAGGCTTGGCACCTTAGTTCAGTGGTTAGGTAACAGGTCAAATGCACCAGGCCCAGGGAGTTCAAACCCAGCCATGGCCTGCTAAACAACAATGACAAAAAAAAAAAAAAATAGCCAGGCAGTGTGGTAGGTGCCTGTAGTCCAAGCTACTTGGGAGGCTGAGGCAAGAGAATTGCTTAATTCCCAGAGTTTGAGATTGCTTGTAAGCTATGATGTCATGGCACTCTACTGAGGGCAACATAGTGAGACTCTGTCTGAAAGAGAGAGAGAGAGAGAGAGAAGGGAAGGAAGGAAAAGAAAAGAAATTAATTCAAAGACAATATCACAAAGATATGAACATTATGTTCATAATGTATCAATTCTCTCAATTAATGTGAATATCTTAAATTGTCCTCTAAAGAGGCACAGGTTGGCTAACTGGATACATAAACTCAGACCAGATATCTGTTGCATAAATGAATATCATCTTACCTTAAAGGATGAAAATAGACTCAAGGTGAAGGGATAAACATCTATAATATAGGCAGATGGAAATCAGAAAAAAACAGGGGTTGCAATGTTATTTGCAGAAACAACTGGCTTTAAACCAACAAAAGTAAGGAAACATAAGGATGGTCACTACATATTTGTTGAGGGAAACACACAACATGAAGAGAGTTCGATAATTGACATTTATGCACCCTACCAGAATGCTCCTCAATTCATAAAGCAGACCCTAATGGATATGAATAACTTGATGTCTTCCTTATGTACACCAAGGAATACTATGAGAGAATTGATATGCATGGTAGTGATTTGGGTGTCATATTTTTCAAATGTCTGTTGTATATTTTTAGTCCTTTCTCTACAAGTTAGGTTTTGTTCAAAAGTTTCCAGGTGAGTTTACTTTGGCTGTGGACCATTCTGCTGATCATTACAAAGGATGGGATTGAGAATATCCTTGAGAACTGTGTAGTTAAGGAAAATTTCTTCAACACATGTATGTCAATAAAGTATTTGATTTTGCCTTCATAGATGAAGCTTAGTTTAACTGGATACAGGATCCTGGGCTGGAAGTTACTTTGTTTTAGGAAACTGAAGGTTAATGACCAACCTTTTCTGGCTTGGAAGGTTTCAGCGGAGAGATCTGCAGTCATTCTGATATTTCTCCCTTCGTATGTAATGCTTTTCTTACATCTGGCTGCTTGCAGAACTTTCTTCTTCATCTTTGGTGCGGTTAATTACAATGTGTCTAGGAGATGCTTTATTTGGATTGAGTTGTGCTGGGGTTCTGAAACTGTCTACTATCTGAATTTCTGTATGCTTTGCAATGCTTTGGAAATTCTCCTCCGTAATCTCTTGGAGTAGAGTGTCTGTGCCTTTAGGACCATCCTCTTCTCCTTCAGGAATTTCTATAAGATGAATGTTTGATCTTTTGAAGTGGTCCCACAACTCTCTCAGGGAATGATCAGTTTTTGCTGTCCCTCTGTCTGCCTCTTTGAGTGTTTGGGCACATTCAAAAGCTTTGTCTTCAATTTTAGAGCTCCTTTCTTCTGGCTGCTCCACTCTATTACTGAGGGATTCTACTGTATTTCAGAGCTCCTGGAATAACTTTTTCATTTCCTTGAGCTCTACTATCTCCTTTCCCATCATATCCAAATTCTTGGTGAATTTGTCTTTGAATTCATTTATTTCTTGAGACAACTTTTTGGATTTCAATATCCATCTTTTCCTCCAATTTATTCATATTATTTGCCATCCATATTCTGAATTATTTTTCTGATATTTTGGCCATTTGTTTATGAATGGCATCTTCTAACATATCCCTTTTGTCATTCCTTGGAGGAGTTGATTTAGTCTGATTATTCATGTTGCCAGAGATTATCCAGGAATTGTAGTTAACTAGCCTTTTACTAAAGAGCTGGAATTAGTGATCATGGCTTTTTCCTTACAGCCTTACAAAGGTCCCTTTTAGACCTGCAGCTGGAGACTCTGAGGACCAAATTGGTGTAATAGGGCTAGCTGGCTCTGACTTGTAGTCAGCCAGGCTCTATCCAATTCTACTGAGTTGCAAAATTAGGCTAAAATCTGAGCTGTGGTGAGACAGGTAACTGAGATCCCTCACACACACACCCCCAGAAACTACTGTAGGAGGAGTCAGTCCCTCCCAGTTCAACACAACCTAGATTCAAACTTGGAGGATCCCCCAGTGGACAGCCCAAGTCAATAGTTTCAAAACCAATTATCCCAGGCAGAACAAATTACTGCTCAACTGCAAGAGTTTGATCAGTGACCAGCAACCTGGTGGTAGGGTTCCACAGACAGCTTGGGCCCAGAAACCCAAGATGCTGGAGTTTGGCTCTCTCTGGTGATCAAGGGGTCTGGAAGGCTCACCCAGACAAAAAGTCAGGCCAGAGGAATTGATGCCTTCTTCCCAGCCCTATGCCACAGCCTCGCCCACCCCTGGTAACCCTTCAGGGCTGTGGCCCAGCTCCCTTCAGTGGGTGAAAGTGACAGGGATATGGGCCTGCCTGGGACAAGGGGGATCAGTGCCTCCTCCTGTGCTGTACTCTGCCACCAGGGCAACTTTGTGTGTCTAAAGCCTGGTTCCCTCTAGTGTTCAACAGCTCTGGCAAACACAGCAGCAACAGATCCTGGGTCTGTTCACCATGGTCCATGAGTAGGCACTGCCATAGGGTGTATTTTGCACTCACAAGTTAATGTTTCTGTCCCAACCCTGACTTTCCAGTCTTGGATACTGCCACTGGGTATATTTTTTTGCTCACAGCAGTTGTGAGGTTGTGACTCAGTCCCAGCCCCACCCTGCCATGGCTGCCACATGTGCTCTCCCACCAAGTCTGCATCTCTGTCCTAGCAGCACTCTACCACGGGGCAGGTACCATTGGGTGTATTTTAAGCTCAAAGAGGCTGAGCCTCTGTTCCAGCCCTGTCCCTCTGCCAGCGGATTCCCCAGTGGTATGTATTCTCATGGAGTCTGCATCTCAGTCCTAGCCATGCCCTACCCAGGCAGGTACCACCGCAGACATACCCACTGCTCACAGAGCCTATGTTTCTGTCCCAGTTCTGCTCCACCCATGGCTGCCCATGAGGTTGAGGCCTGGTTCCCTCTGATTGCCAAGAGAAACAGGAAGTGTTTCTCCAAAATCCAACCCAGGGTGTGAGCCCTGCCTCCGCAACAGCCACTGAGCTCTGCCGTGGGTCACGTTACTCCCTCTCCCATTTGACACCCTCACTCCGCAATCCCTACTTCACACCCTTGCTTCTGTTTCATCACAGACTTGTAGCAGCCCTCTCCATGCCCATACCTCTCAAGGAATTGCCAAACACTCTAGACTCCATAGGGGACAATCTTCCAGACCATGTGATGGGGTGGAGGGGTGGCCTGGGAGTTCAGAATTGAGGGTAGAATATTTGTTCAATTTTATGCCAGGCAGAAGAATGCCTGGGCTCACAGGTGGGATCTCTCTGGAGAAGGAGTTCCAATTTTTAGTGGCTCTCTCCCATGGGATAAAATAAGAGGAGATCTGAACTCTGTTCGCTTGTTTGTAAAAAGCACACAGCAAGCTGCTCTCCTGGGGAAGGTGACTGTCATCCGTTTGGTGATGGGTTTTATACCTATGGTTTCCTTGGGGTCGCAGCTCACCTCAGCAGGAGTGATGTGCACTCTTCAGTCTTCTCTCTTAACTTAGCTCCTAACCATCAGCTTTCTTAAGAACCTTCTGTCTTTCATCTCTCCTTCTGGACAGAAGCCTCTGTGGAGGCTGGAGCCAGTCAGCCATCTTGCCCCCTTCCCCTGCATATGTATTTTTTTGGAGACAAAATTGCAACCTCAAACATCTGTTCAAGCCTTCCTGCCTCAGTTTCCTGGGTAACTGGGAGTACAGGCGCCCACCCCAACACTCAGCTAATTTTTCTATTTTTAGCACAGATGGGATCTCCCACTCACTCAGGCTGGTCTTGAATTCCTGAGCTCAAGTGATCCTTTCACCTCTAAATTATGAAACTCAATCAATCCTATCTTTAAAACCCAAAGTTCAGATAAAATTGCTTATTTTTTGAGGTGTTTGATGTGTGTTATCTCACTGGCAGAATATACAGTACTTTGTAGTTTTTTAAACAATACTGATGAAATGGGAATAGAATCTGAACAACTACAGCCCTGGACTTTGTCAAGGTTCTTATTATGATTTAGCACTGTTTTATTTACCATCCAAAAACCTATTTTTTTATTATTTGCTACAACATGACAATAATTTTGGTTTTGAATGGTGCGTATTTCTCCTTATGAATCTAAATATACAGAATGTTTGCTCTGTTTTCAGTCACTGCACTGTGTAAAGTGGTGTATTAAAAATAGTAAGACATATTTGCATATTTATCTGTATTAAAAGCCTCATGAAACAGTTATTGCAGATACACAGCTGTTACTTTTTAACTATTTTTTAAAGGAACCATATCTCCTCTCCCACATAAAATATATATATTTTCAAATGTATTATCTGTGCCAAAGGAGTTGCAAAGCTTTAAAGAGGAAAACTTATCTCAGAGAAGAAGTATAAATTTTTAGCCACTGTGTCCAAATGATAAATTTTTAACTGAAAATGAAAAACTTGTTCCTTTGCCAAGTCAGATATTATACATTGTAAACAGAAAGTAATTCTGGAAGCTCCTACAAATTATGGCTGCGTTTCAGCACAGAGACTGTTTACCTACTCTACAGAGCACATAATAGAATGCTGCTTTATATCAACTCCGTTACAGAAGACAACAACTTAGGACTTAAAATGACAAGTTCTCTTGTAATGTAAGGAAACTTTTCTTTTAAGAACATTTTTTATATCTACATGAAAGCCACTAGAAACATCTTTCTTTTTAATTAAACAGGAAAATTTATGTCTCCAGAATGCTATCTACTAACATCTTAGTAGTTGGCAGAAAAGAAAACCAACTGAAAAACAAGTCTACTGAATTTCATTATTTTTTTAAGGATCTTAATATCCTAAAGACAACATGGCTGTTTCTTCAACTCAATGATCATAACATTCAGTTGATTAGCATATAATTCAAATGAACACCATAAATTTTCACTTTAATAACTGTATTACACTGCTTGTTTGGGGTTTTTTTTCAAAAAATCTTTTAAACAGTTAAAGATCTCACATTTCATAGTCTACTTTCACTATGTTAGCTAAATAAGAGGGTCCTAAGTAGCAGGGATTATCATATATTAAACTAAAAGTTTGTCACTTTGCTGCATTAATCCTGTTAGAAAAAGATGATTTCTGTCTAACTTAATCAGCAAGAGGTCTTTATTGCCCTAAGTATTAATTGATTAGGTTCTCATTAAGGTCAAAAGTACACTTGACTGACCAGAGGCAGCCAATTAGCAAATTGTCAGCCGTGCTTATTTATATTGACTGAACATAATGGTACTTATTTGACTGTCAAGTCAGAAGGTCATTGAATCTTTTGTGCACTTTGCTCTCCAAAAGGGCAACAGTCATTCAGACACCAGAATGCATTCATAACAAAGATTTAGCTTATTACTTATTGACTGAAATCACTCTTAGAAACAGGTGTTTCATTCTCTATGGACAAATACTATGTCATTTCTTTGTGAAATATTTGAAATTTGGTTGAAATCCTGTGGTTAATTGTGTCTGAGGATTTTTGTTCAGCAAGCAGCTTGCACTTGAAACTCTAAATAGCTTTTTAAAGAGCAAATCAATCTGAGCCAGTGACTCCAATTGGCCCTCAGTTTCTGTGGGTTCTGCATCTGTGGATTCAACCAACCACAAATCGAAAATATTTGTAAAATAAAAAATTTCATCTGTACTGAACAGAGATAGGCCTTTTTCCTTGTCATTTCCCTAAACAATACAATATAACTACTATCTACACAGCAATTACTTCGTATTAGGCATTGTACGTAGTCTAGAGATGATCTGAAGGACACAGGGAGGTTGTGCACATGCCAGTTTATAGCTTATCATATACTGTTCTTGGTTTTGCTTTTGGAAGGAGGTCCTGGAACCAATCCCCCATGGATACCAAGAGTTTGTATATCCCTTTGCAAAATACACTATTCTTCTGTTATGTGACTTTGGTATAATTGTAGTACAATGAACACACAGGTACTGAAATGGCTCTGGGATACCAGTCTTGAAGTTAACAGAACCATATTTGAATCTCACTTTAATGAAGACTTTCATATACCATTTAAATATTGCTGACATGAGATATTGGATATTTGCTATAAAACAAGGGAGAAATGAAAATTCTAGGTTATTTATGACTCAGTAATCTAAAATTTCTGCCTATGGTTCCAGCGATTTTTATCATCATAAAGCGTTATACCTGATTTATATGGTAGTGATTAACTAGTTACATTTGTTATAATTTTATTTATTTTTCTCTGTTCATCTTCTTCTACTGAAATTTAGCATCATTATCCCTCACATTTTCTATTGTTAATTCAGATATTACTGATGATTATATGCGTTAGATTTTAAGGAGAAATAATTTTTGTTTAGCACATCACTTTCACAAGTTGTGCCTCTAGCTCAAACTAGAAACCCACAAGTCAGCCTAGATTTTCCCCTTTACATTTGCCCTCCCCAAACATGCAATCCACCTAAAATCACATTCCTTCAGTTCTACTTACTGAAAATCTTCAGTAGATTTAAGTGCCCTCCACTTCAACCCCTGTCACTGCACCAATTTAGGAACTTTTTTCTTGGTCGAACTGTTTTAATATCTTTTTACTGGTTTTGCAAATAAGTCAATGGACCTCTGTTGGCATGAATGTCTTCACACTAGATTGTAACTTCTTCAAGGTAGGAATAGTATATTTTCATATTAAATATCCAGCAAACAGTTCAGGGCTTGGCACATATAGGTACTCAGTAAACTTTACAGAATAAATAAGTAAATGACAATAATCAGTTTTTTGTTATATGTAAATATGAAATTTGATAGAATAATAATTTGTTATGATTTAATAACTCATTAAGTCAATATTTTTGCTAATATTAAATTATTAATTACTACTTTCTCTGATTTTATAAGAAGTAGTAACTTTTAATTCAGTCATGTGACTAAACCACATTAAATCTGAAAACAGAGTCAGATAAAGACAAAAACTGCTATCATAATTCTTCAGTAATTAAGCTATCAAACATATATCAAAAATATAAAGAAAACAAATTCATCAATATTTGCTTTATTTGTGGAATTATATCACTTTCAGATTATTCAACATTAGAGATTAATATTGACTAAATATTGCCTCCAAAGTACTGATCATTCTATACATTACCTATAGTCTTCTGAAGAACCATGTAGATTATAGATACCATAATTGTCATTTTACAGATAAGAAAACTGGTTCCACATAATAACTTGTTCAAAGACACAAAATTCTCGCTGGCTATAAAGCTCAAGCTCTGTCTACCACACTGATCTGACTTGAAGTTGGTCAGATTCTTCTTTAGAATTTTAGAAAAGCTATTTAATTTTATTCTGAAACTTTACTAAGTATACAAAAGAAGTTTTATATATAATATTGGGATGCATAAGAGATGGGATGAGAGTTAAAGATAAGAAAAATGGCAGTAGAAATTAAAGGTAAAAGGTAATTAAGACTACACTGGTAGTGCATCATATAGCCCTATTCTTTTTTTTTTCTTTTCTTCTTTTTTTTTTTTTTAGACTATAAAAGTTTAGACTTCATTTTATGTTTTAGAAGGAGGGAGGGGCTGGGAGGGAAGATAGTGGGGAAAGAGGGGAAGAGGAAACAGGGAGAAAAGGTCAGGGAGATGGCCTGGCATCCCAAAGAAAGATAGAAAGCAATACAGTCCTATTCTGTGTCTCAGGTCTGCCGTGTCCTACCTGTTAAACCTTGACTGATTTACTTGACCTCACCAAGGTCCAGTGAACTAGCTCATCTTTAAGACAGATATAATAACACTGCCTACCGATGGATTTGTGAGATACTTAAGAGTATGTAGGTAAAATGCCCAGCACAGTAACTGGCACATCATAATGGCTTAGTAAATGTTAGTTGTTGCTGATGTTAATAAATTTTTTCCACAGAAATGACTGGTTTGAGTTACATGTACTTCCTTATTCTTTTTTTTTTCAGTTTTTATGGTTTTATTTAAACACAAATAAAATGTGCAGATGAGCTGGGCAGTGCCTGTGGCTCTGTGGGTAGGGCGCCGGCCCCATATACTAAGGGTGGCAGGTTGAGGTTCGAACCCAGCCCCGGCCAAACTACAACAACAACAACAACAGAAATAGCTGGGCATTGTGGCAGGCACCTGTAGTCCCAGCTACTCAGGAGGCTGAGGCAAGAGAATCACCTAAGCCCAGGAATTGGAGGCTGCTGTGAGCTGTGACGCCACAGCACTCTACCAAGGGGCATAAAGTGAGACTCTGTCTCTTAAAAAAAAAAATGCACATCTATTCATTTTCTTCACTGCACAGCCAGGCATTGGGATTGGTGACTCTTTCCACAATGTTTTTACAATTCTTAGAGGAAACGTGGTGTGCAGTCTCTGCACAGTAAGATTCGTTGCCCATCAGCAGCACGACATGCACTTCCAGCTCCATGACATTGTGGACAAGGAACTTCTGGAAACCACTGGGCAGCATATGCTTTGTTTCTTGTTGCTCCTGTAACCAATGCTGGGCATCAATTCTGGCCCTTGAATCTTCTAACCCTGCTATCAATACCTCTGGGTTTCTGCCAGTTACACTTAATTTTGACATATCCATCTGTCTAGTAGTGCTGGATAAACTTCTTGGTCCTATTTTTGACAATCTTCAGCTTCACAAGGGGTCTGAGGACAGCCATGATGCTGAATAAGAGATAGCTGTCACCTACATAGGTAGCAATGAGGAAGATATACTTCCTTATACTTTTTTTTTTTTTGAGACAAAGCCTCAAGCTATTGCCCTGGGTAGAGTGCTGTGGCATCACAGCTCACAGCAACTTCAAACTCCTGTGCTTAAGCGATTCTCTTGTCTCTGCTTCCCAAGTAGCTGGGACTACAGGTGCCCACCACAATGCCAGCTATTTTTTGGTTGTAGTTATCATTGTTTGGCAGGCCTGGACTGGATTCGAACCTACCAGCTCTGGTGTACATGGCTGGTGCCCTAGAGGCTGAGCTACAGGCACTACCCCAACTTCCTTATTCTTGAATGCATTTGTGTGTTCTGGTGTTATAGTAGTACCTTCTCTACAGTTTTGTATTACTCTTACACCTAGACAGTCATCTCTGTGGTTATAAGATTGGGTTCAGATATCTGAATATTACTTGTTTCTTAGGGGCTCTTGACTGACATTCTCTACCACATAGCCAAGTGGCACAGAAGGTAGGTACCTTGTGCAGAGTGGGCTATTTCTGGTCCCTCAGGATGCTTCTCAAACATAGAAGACATTAATCTCCTTGGTAAATTGCCACATAAGCTGATATTATAGTGATTCACAATTAAATTCCAGGGCTTGCCTGTTTGAGTACCAAGCTCTAGGAGTCTTTTTTAGCTACATTGCCTCAGAATTATGAGAAGTTTCATCCAGACTTAAAGTAATCTTTTGAAACATTTTTGACATGCATCATTCTGCTGTCTCTTCTGCTTCATTACCACCTCATAGATGGTAAGTCTTGAGGTTAAAAAGCAGGGAGTTCCTCATCACCTCCTATCTAATCTTGGGCCCACTACCCTACTGTTTGAAAGAAAGTAAGTTTATTTCATTTAATAATAATTTTTAAAACAGTTGGCCAACTCATACTGTTTTTTTTTTCTTTTACTTATGTACCAGATGTTTTATTGATTTTCCCCTTTACTATGGAGTTATCAAAAGTTCTATAGTCAGGCAGAGAAAGAAGGAACAAGGTGAATTCACCGCACTAAAAGTATGTTGACTTGGGCATTGTCTGCTAATTAATAAGCATTTACTGAGCCCCTGCTATGAGCTCATATCTTATACCCCATACTATCTTTGATTCCATAGAGTTCTAGCTCAAGCTTAAGTACAAATGTAACATCAATTTACATCCTTACTCAAGATGAAAAAGAGAGTGCCAGGGATTGTGCCTGGCCTTACAGTCTGTGGGAAGGAATCTGGCTTTTACTCTGAGCAGCCAAGAGTTTGAGCAGAGGCCTGATCTGATCTAACTTCATGTTACAAGGGTCACCTAGGTACTGAGTTGAACATGGACTTTAGCAAGGATAGCAGTAGGTGAACCAATTAAGAAGTTGTATGAGTAATCCAGACAAAAAATCACAGTGTGGCTTGGATTAGTGTGGTAGCATTGGACTTGGTGAGAAGTTTGTTTCTGGTTATATTTTGAAGCTAGAACTCTCAGGATTTTCTGGCAGATAGAAAGGGAAGGGCAAAAGAAAGGATATTAGGAAGATTCAAAAGTTTGGGGCCTGAACAACATAAAAATATAAGAAGAATGAAAATCTCTTCCTATGTATTTTATGCTTTTAATGATTCTGTATGTCAACTCTGTTCATAAACTATATTAACTTCTACCTTACCCTCCTAAACTGGTGAAAATTCAACAAGTTCTAAAAGTGCTTTGAGTCATCTTAGTAAATACAGTGTAATCCTAGGAAATTTTTTTTACTAGCTGTCACCTCTAAAATTTAATGAACAATGTAACATCAACATGAGGATACATAGCAGAACTGGAAGACATTACTATCTTCTTTAAGCTTTATTGTCTGTTTTACCATCTAGGTAAGCAGAGATCTAAGGTTCTGCCTGGATTTGGATCTTAGGCATAGGGTCAAAAGATGGGGAAGGTGTTTTTAGTTGGCTTTGGATCTCTGTGTGATGTGAAGGAGAGTCCAACTGAGATGGCTTTAGGAAAGCATGGCTCAGTATGAAATATTAAGTCTTTACTCAAGGGATCAGATTGGCCATAACAACCAGTAAAAAGGAAAAGATCTGCCCCAGGACATGGAGTATATTTTTCCAGTTAACTGAGAAGGTATTCTCTTGGCTCGGCGCCTGTGGCTCAATCAGCTAAGGCGCCAGCCACGTACACCTAAGGTGGCCGGTTCGAATCCCCAACCCAGGCCCGCCAAACAACAATGATGGCTACAACCAAAAAATGGCCGGGCGTTGTGGCGGGTGCCTGTGGTCCCAGCTACTTGGGAGGCGGAGGCAGGAGAGCCCAGGAGTTGGAGGTTGCTATGAGCTGTGATGCCATGGCACTCTACCCAGGGGGATAGCTTGAGGCTCCGTCTCAAAAAAAAAAAAAAAAAAAAAGAAGGTATTCTCATACTTTTTCCCAAATGTTTCAGAAAAGTCTTGTAATAGCCTTCAAGTACTAACAAGAGGTCTACTGGGGAGGTGGAAAAAAGATTAAATTAAATTTAAAGAGAAATACAAAGAATTGTAAATAAGTATAAAAGCCTATGATATAACAAATATCCATATCCACAATGAATTAATCTTGATTGTGCTTCTTCTTTATTTATGGACTTACTCTGCTGTCATTGTAGACATTTACTGCTAGCAGTATCTCATTTGATAATTTGATGTTGACATCTCTCCTTTTCCTAGACTTAGTTGAATGCAAAGAAAAGCTTTGAAATGCAAATAATTGATCATTCTTCCTGTCCTCAAGAAAGACTGGAACACGGCAAACCCTGAATAAATCTTAGAAAAAATAGTCTCATTACAGGAATGTATAGCATCTCAGGTCTTACCCTTAGATACATAAAGATTAGGTTAACGTGAAATGCAGACTGTGACCAAATTTAATTCTTTCCAAAATCAGATTTTCATGAAACATTTTTATTTCTTTGAATGAGGCAGATGAATTTCTTTAATATATTATGTATCCACTGTTAAAATTCAGCACAAAAACAAGTCTAGTGTCAAGTCTAAATTATGTTTAATTTTGAATAAGCCTCTTTCCTTTGGTGCTGGGACAACTGTAATTACTGAAATCCAAAGAATTATAAAGCACTATAAGCATTTATGTTAGGTATCAAAATTAGAGGAGAGGAGAATGCAAAGACTAGTATATTAAAGGAGTAAAGTTTCTGAGACAAGATGGAAAAAGATTAAAAAGTTTTTAAGGAGAAAGTACAGTGTTCAATTTTAGAAAGAAAGAGAGAAAACAAGACTTGGCAGTGAGTCTTAACATAAAGGATATTATTTCAATTGTCTTCATAATTGAACCTAATAATATCTTTTGCTCTGTAATAGAAAATTACGTTTCACATATCTCTATGGATAAAAGAGATACCCATAGAGATATGCTTGTATTTCTTTTGCTACAGAGCACAGAATTATAATCCAGTCAAAGTTGGACTTGTCCATCTATTCATGTTAACCTCTAACAAAAGTCTGACTCTTTTTCCTCTCCATTTGTCTGTAAAGAGAGTTTCCATTTTAAATTCTTACAATTTAACAGAGGGAAGAGGTTAACAAGAAAGTCATACCCCCCTCAAAAAAAAAAAAAGTGGTCAACAGTTTCCCACTGAATTAGAGCCAAAAACTCTGCCAGTTTTGCTCTCCTATCTCTGAGCTGTACCCTGACCCTTCATCTGACCAGTAGGGCTTGCTGCATAAGATCTATCCGGGCTCTTTTCTCAAAGTGCTATCTTTGTTCATATTTCAAAACACTCACAGATATTTTATCATTAATTAGTATTCATATTATGTCTCAAACAATCTGTTCAAGAATAGGGGAAGTGAACTAGTTGAACAGCTCTTCTGTTTGTCTGGTAATTAACACAGATGATGTATGTGAGCTGGAGGCCTTACCGGGGAGGAGGTGGTCCAGTGTAGGGTAGGTAACTCTTGGAACATTGAGATGCCTACCTAGTTCGGATGCTGGGTTTCTCCAAAAAAAATTGTACTTGGCAAAAAGGGTGGGGAGACACAGGCCTCTTTAAAAATAGACCCATGCCTCTTTGATTCACAGCATCGTGGATTTGCTTTTCATCATGTTAACATGCCACTTGGGAGCTGGCTGGACTCCCTTGTTCAGTGACATATATTTCATAGTGGTTTTTTAAAAACCATTTGTTCTTTGAACCACAACATGCTTTGAATTTCTCTTTCAAATTTGAGGGTGTATATATAGATTGATCAAAACAATATTTTTAACATTCCAAACAATTTAGAAAGATAGTGGATGGGTGTCAGTTAATCTATTATGTTCCTCTCTTCCTCCTCCCCCTCCTCAGCTGCTAATCTTAGAACTTGTGTGCCAAATTGTGTAAGATATTCTTCCAATAGCTACATGTGTGACTCTTTTGTGAGTTCTTCAGACAGTTATGAGGACAGATTTGGAGTTGCATATGGGACTGTCACATGGTTTGATTGCCTTGTCTTCCAGGCACTGAAAATTTTTTCACTGAGCTTTAATACAGAGGAATTTTTAGTTGTGGTGAAAGTTCAGCAAAGTCTCTATTAAAGGTTTTACACAACCTGGGAATGGGGAAAAAAAAGAAGTTTGTATCCACCACCACTCTGTATTTGGCATCTATATATGTTGAGCAGCTCACATGTTTACTCTTTGCTATAATGAAACAAATGCAGGGCTTTATCATAGAATTTTCATGAAAATAAGAAGAGAGTTACTTATCCCTTATCATCCTCCTTGCTCTTCTGGAGCAAGATCTAGTAAATGTCTCAACAGAAAAAAGTAGCAGATGCTTTGTAAAAAGGTCTCATATAACTTATGTCCAATTATAGATGCTAATTTGCAGAAAAATATGATTTATCCATGTCTTTCAGAGCCAGAAATTTCATGTCTCTAGTTTGTGAGATGCATAAGGTGCAAATCCATTTTCAACTTTAAGGATACATATTTGAAATGCTTCTTTTGTGACCTAAACCCCACAGTCCTCCATCCCATTGAACCACAAGGCCACATTAAAGAACACCCAGCTTTGAAGCAAAGTCATTTCTCTAGTTGTACTTTACATGTTCCTCAAGAATAAGTAGTATTATGGTGGTATCTGTGTCCAGTGAATAAAGACATACATTATGATATTGTAAAAGTGTTAATCACATATCCTCAGAGCCAGCCTTAAAATAGTGTATGACTATTTATACACTGTTTAAAATAGCATATGACTATTTAGACACTATTTAAAATAGTATGTGACTATCCTTGTATTAATTTCACCCTCTAAAATAAATACAGTGATTTATTGTCCAGAGCTACACTTTGATTTGATTCATGTAAAAATTCAATGAACTTTGTTATACTTGGGGCAAAATCTTAATTCAGAAATAATAATAATGGCTATCATGTATTGGTTCCTTGCTCTGAGCCTGCACTCCATTGAATAGATGTTTTATATACATGTAATCCCCCAAATAACACAGCAAAGTAGATATTATTATTATCAGTTAAATAAGAAGGTATTATTTTTCCAGTTAAGTAAGAATGTGGGGAAATAGCTTGAATGATGAGAAAAATGTTTTCTTATATCAGACTTTAATTTCCTTTTCCTGTTTAAGCTGGAAAACTCCTGTATCTTCCTGGGGAAATTGCACCAGCACCTTACACTGTGAAACTTGTGAGTGATGGAATAAAAAATAAGCTACTGGGTCCTTAAGCCACAACTTGAAAATCCTGGAAGCAACATACAGGGTACCAGACTTCACACTCTCAGGGCCACAGTTACATAAGGAACAGCAAGTTCATTGTCACTGCACTGGGTACCTGACAGAAGGACTTATGGACCCATAAAAAACTGCCTACAAAATCTGTTTGTTTGGTTTTTTTTCTAGCCTACAAAACAGTGATTAATGAAAAGATTTTCTCTGGATATCAAGTCTTTCTCATGCATTTCATAAGGCTTTGAAGTAAAGTCTGGTAATAGGTTTAATTGAGCTATTATATTCTGCCCAGTAATTGTGCACAACTGAGAAAGAAAATTGCTTAATAAAAAGTTGTAGTCATCACCAACTTTGTCTTAATTCCCCAAAGCAATAAGTGAAGAGTACTTTAAGAGCAGCTTAGAGATCTTAGAAAATGTTGAAAAATACTTTGTTTAGAAATATTTCTGCCCATATGGCACACTATACTTTCTGGGAATGTGGGAGTGGTGATTAATCTTTTTCATATTTTATTCATTGGGGGTAAGTTTTATCTTCCTTCTCCAAGAACATTTTCAAAGGGCCATATTTTTCCATTATTCTAAAATATTTAACCAAGATTCTTTTTTTTTTCTTTTTTAGCATGAGTTCTATACACTGATTTGGGATTGGAATTTTTATCCCATAGATATCAAAAGTAGTTTCTGAAATGTTTTGAATTTCAATCATGCTACTATTTATATCATTGTGTCATCAAAAAGTAGGCTGATTATTAAAATATATTCTAGGAGAGATGCAAGAATCTGTCCTTTGTTGATATTAAACACTATATTGGCAAATATCATGAATTCCAGGTGTTATCTATCTAATAAACCCCTAAAATGTGAACAGTAGGTTCACAATTGTATCAGTTTTCTACAATTTTAAAAATTAATTTCATGAGAATCAAATCTCACTGGGAATGAATTTAATACAATGATTCTGAAATAGACATAAAGAAATAAGGCAGCTAGAAGTACCCTAGAAATTTTTACCAAAAGGAGTAAGAGGGGCATGGGGGAAGGGCGGAGAATGAGAAAGGCCTACACTGCCATGTATTAAATACATTGTAAAGATGTGATTAAAATCATGTGGCATTTGCAAAGTAACCTGAAATTTCTCTGTAAATTATATGCTTTCACATTTGCAGAGGTGTTAGTGTTTTTTTGACCAAACTGGAACACGAGGCCTTGCTGCCTGTTTCTGATTTGGCAAGCCTTATTTGGAGATACAAGTACATTGTTTTCACGAATGAAATTCTAGACGCTGTACCTGCTAACCAAGTGGAGTCTGCAAGCAGTCAGCACTGGCTGCCTCTTGCTTTGGGTTATGACACTAGGGATTTTCTCAAAGCCAGTTGAGTTTCAGACTTGTATATCTGAGAGCCTTTTTTCTCCCCATGGCTCCTGAGATTTGTAGAATTCTTGTGAAAGTTGCTTTCTTCAACTGATAGGGAAATATTTCCTGGATTTATGCTTTATTTTAATTTATTTTTGCTGTGGCTGACACATTTGAAGTTTGGTTATTTCACAGATTTCCCCCCACCCCCAGTAAGCTTCATTTGGTATTCAATGTAAGCTAAAAATAAAAATAATATAAAATTTTAAATTATTGAAGCTAAACTCAAGTTTTAATATAGAGTAAACATATTTACTCATAATGTATTTTTTCTTACTTATACACAGATGTGGATCCCAAATTAAAACAAGCCTCATCAAGGAAATGGTTTGTGAAATATTTTTGGTGAGGCTAGTGGGCAAATAAGTGCTAGTCATCTACATAAAGTTTGAAAAATAAAAGTAATTTCTAGACATGCCAACCATACTCACCTTATAAGTAAATATATTGCAAATTAACTACATCAAACAGAAAATTTGAGAATTCTAGTAGTAGTTTCCAGCTTAGTTAATGTCAATTTATGTATATTCTGCTTATAGTAATTTGCTACAAAATCATCACATTACCATTAAAAAAAAATACATTTGTAGCTAAAAATAAATGAATTTGGGAAAGAGCATTTTGCTGAGTTGAAATTTATAGTCTGTATTATAAGGAACAGATCTATAATAATTTTGCTTTAAAAAAAAACAACTTGTAATCAAAAGTCAAATTGTCATTTTATAATTTACTATAAAGAAAAGAAATGTTTTCAATTTAATTATTCATATCTAAAAGGACATTTGAGTATATTCTTACTGGGATAATTAGTAGTCAGAACAAATCGTAATAAGCTATTATACTCTTTCTAGAAAATTTTTGGTCCTTCACTTTTCTTTGAAGGTGCTGAAAGAGTACAGACCAGACACGATGTTATTTAATATTCTGATACTTTTTAGAATCATAATGTTGGCTTTTAAAACTTTACTAAATTGACTTGACAATTTTAAATTAATTAACCACTTGTGTTTTTTCTTTCTCCCTCTCTTGTTACTGACAGTTTAATGCAATTTGATGGTTTTATAAGTCATTTTGCTACCTCATTCATCTGAGTAATCAATGAGGAAAGGAGCCTTGTGGGTTATAGTCCATTTGTATTAGATAGAGCAGATGGCTTTATTGATAAATGGAAATACTCCAATATTTATTGTATAATGATCTCACAGGGACTCTGGCTTCTGAATTTTAATACTTTAATTTCTATACTAATTGGAAAATGAAGTTATTTATTGAATTACCATGTACCCATTCAATCATATCAATATGGGAATTGTGGCATTAATTACTTTTCAGTTAATATCTTGTTTTTACATGATGGGCATTTCTCTTTTTAAAGGCTTTGTGTTTACTTATCTAATTACTGACCAAGCTAGCACTTTGATCTTGAGGATTTTTAAGCTAAAAACAAATTTGTAGCAGAGAGTAAAAGATAGCATCCCAGAAGTGTCAGAGGCAGAGATTCCACAGTAGTTTGTCCCTCATTATCACCCTTGTCCTGTGGGAGGCAGAGAAGGGAAGGGTAGTCTTAGACATTCTCTTTACATATGCCTCTTGCATAAGTTTCTATTCTCAATAGATTTCCTAAAATTATTTTCTAATATAAGTGTGGATATGAGGACATAATGATGTCACTCACATTCTTGTTATACGTTATTTTCTCAATGTGGAATTCAGTCATCTGAAGAAGTGTTAGTGATGTATAGTATCCTTAATGCACTGTCCTCCCAAATGTTTGGCATCCTTCCAAAATCGCATTCACATTAGTAGAAATAAACAAAATCCAATGGGAAAGAGAACTTCACTTTTACTGTATATACTTCTGTATTGTTAGATGCTTACCAAAAGCATATAATCATGCCTTACTTTTGCAATTGTAAAGTTTAAAGTGACAGTATTAGGCATTCCAGAAGTTCATTGTTATTGTTTTTATTTTTCAAAATCCTACCAATCCTGTTATTGAAGAGCCACATATTTAACCACAGCTAGCAGAGCTATTTAACCTCTGATAGTACCTCCAGGTTGCTTGCTATTGTATTTAGAAAACAACATAAATTCTTTAAAAGTAGGGACCATTTTTTTCAAACTAGGAATCAGCACATTTCACCTAACAATTTTTTTCAATTGCAAATTTGTTATTCTGAAAACATTACAAAGCCATAAAAACTAAATGCTTTTATATTTAGTTATAAATGTATTAGTACCTTCACTATTGATTGACATCACTAAATTCCCAATATTTATTTTTGCACATTTCCTCAAACATAGCAGGAACTCAGTGCTTGTTGATTGGTATACTATATTATTATAGTATAATATTAATACTATTATTATAGTATAATTGTTATACTATATTATTATAGTATAATAATAGCATTTATTATTATTGCTATAATAAACAAGGTAAAACGGCATACGTTCATGAAAACAATTGGAAATACAAAGAATTTAGTTATATGCTTTCAAAGTAGTAGTATGATCCCCAAATCAAATAGAAACTTTATTTTAAATTCTAATAAGATCAGTATCTTTAAAGGTATTTAAAATTAAAATAAGCTATGTAATTATACTAAAGAATAAGTTAACCCACCTTTATTTAGTGAAAACTTTTTATAGTGTTTAATGGACCAAGAGGATAGGCTAACCTAGACCTATTCAGAGATAACCCACTCAAGCTAGACACTTTTCTGAACAATTTAGAGCAAAATAACAGTAGTTGTATTTTTACTGCCCTGGCAAGTAGAAATGGACTAAATATACCCTGATGACACCAGATATCCCCAACACTTCAGCATAGTTTCAGAAACATTGATTAAATGGAATAGCTAATACTTTGATAGAAATTTTAAGACAGTAATAAACCAGGAAAAAGGCAAGCACTCATTGAAACAGCATATACCTTGAAATATGCTATTTACTGTTTCTTTTTAAAAAATCAAAGTCTAAGTAATGTAATAGGCATTTTGTATTTTGTTGTTAATGGAGCTTTTTATTTTATTATCTTTTTTTTAATTAGATCATAATTGTGTACATTAATTCTATCATAGGATACAGCATGTTTCTTCCATATGCAGTTTGGAAAACTCTCATCCAACTGGCTAACATAGCCATCATGTCTTCCTCATAATTGTTGTGTTAAGACATTTATATTCAACCTTTAGACAAATTCACATGTACCCTAATAGGATAAATTGTAGGCATGATCCCCACAATATCATTCTCTTCACCCATCCTCCTCCCTCCCCTCTCCCCCTCCCCTTTCCCCATAGTCTAGGGCTCCATTTGGATTGTAGCTTTCTTTAAAAAAATAAAAATATAAATAAATAAATAAAATGGAGCTTTTTAATTCCTTTATTTATGGAATCACTCATGTGAGTGCTTTCCAATAAAATTTAGGAAGAATTTTCTTTTTCTTTTTTTGCAGTTTTTGGCCAGGGCCAGGTTTAAACCCACCACCTCTGGTATATGGGGCTGGCGCCCTACTCCTTTGAGCCACAGGCGCCACCCACAAATCAGTTACATATTGAGAGACAGACATACTAGCTATTATTTTGGATCACCAAACTAGAAAACTTTCTCTCAGGCAACATTGCAGTATGATTATTTTTGTTGTTTTAGGAAGATTTCATTCCTCTCTTCTTGCATATTTGGAGAAACTTTGTTATATCAACCCATTGGTGGGAAGGAGAAAAGGGTCTAGAACTGAGGGATGCGATTGCATTTATAGTGAAGCAATTACTCTGTTCACTGTATTTTGCTAGAAGTTTTTCTCATAAAAATTCTTACTCAGAGTTTCAGGTATATGTCCCATCTCCTTCCCCCCAAAAGAATCATACATTCCTAAAAATAAGCCATGAAAATGAAAGATACATCTCAACATTTCATTTGTCTTCCAAGAATTTCATATGGTCCCAAATTTTTAAAAGATAAACTAGGAGTCTTAAAATTGTGTTTTAGATAACCAAGTATTGTGTGAAAGCAAACTGTCTTTATAATATCTTAAGAGAATTAGAACATTTATCCAATTAATATTCTTTAAAGATGCCATGCTCTTAAAGGGAAAATATGATAAAAGTACTCAATAATAAATTTCTAAATTTAGTCCCAAGTGGACTTCAATATAATCAAATGTATCAGACAATTTTTTCAAAGCCTTAATTTTTGAAGACAAGATGATAGTAATTGATAATGGTGGTGAATAAGGAAATAAATTTGGCATCTTAAGGAAGTGTATAAGCTGACATTCTTGAACAAAAGCAGCCTGTCAACTGTGGTGCTCTTAAAGACAAGAAAGATTGATGTTTGCCAAATGTAGAATCAGAGAGAAGAAAAATATGTTTTCAAGTTTAAGGGATTGCCAACAATGAAAGAGAAAATAAATAAAAATGTAGATGTACAATATTGTTATACCTTGTCAAGGAAATGTTAATTGAAATCAGGCCTCCTCTTTAAAAGCATAACACAAGATTTCCACCAAAAGACTACTCAAGAGTCTGACAGTTAATGCAAAAGTAGAATTTTAAAAGTACAAAGTGATGGCTGACGTTAACAAAAATTATACTGTTACATTATCAAAAGGCTATGCCCAAGATTTTAATGTCAATTATCTCCTACCGATTAATTAATATAATTGGTTGTGTTATGAAGAGAAAGCTGATTATATTACTAAGAGTTCTGAAAAATATCAACATGAACCATGTGGGACTTCATCGTAAATTTAATAGCTATAATATGCAGGTTTATATTTATTACTTTCATATTATCAGCTTTATGACATTTATTTGATAGCTATATATTGTTTGAATATGCAATGATTTAGTTCTTAAGATACTGTTCTCATGATCCATGATAAGAACATACAGTACATTTAAATGGCTAGGTCTTTTAAATCAGAATGGTATATTTAACATGGGTCAAATGGAGAACAATGGCACCTGGGAAGGGCTTAGAAATAATTCGGGTTTTTTGTATATTGTTCCACACTGGGATTGTAAAAGATTACCACACCTTGTTTAAAGCTGTTATATTGTTCTATTTTTTAATCTAATAAAGTCTTTGGCAGAAAAGAACACAAATTTCTCAAATGAGAAAGCCTCTGAATCAAATAATTAAACATTTGAAATACATGAGATACTGTTAACAATCTTTACCTACAGAAAATCAGAGATTATATGTATTTCTAAAAAAAGAAACACCCTCCTAATGTTTCCTTTTTATTCTCATAATGGAAAGTAGGAAAAAATTTTATTTATTTGCCTACAGACATGGGAAAAAAATTACCCAGTAGAGCTATATACCCACACAACAGATTTTTCCAACTCCTTTTTCCCCAAAGCAGTCTTTTTATTTGAGCACAATAAGTGATTTTTCTATCGTTCTCACTGATGTGCTCAGGTGTATTAGCATCTCGTTCCCTCTCAGGACATTGACCTTGTTCAAGCCAAGAGAAAATAAATTATTTCCTTGTGCTGGTTGTTTGTGTCTCCTCTCTTGTGTTTTAAAAACAATAATAATTGCTGAACAGGATCAGCCTGTGTACAAAAACTGTCCTATCACTGAAGGACTGGCTGCTGAAAACACACTTAAAAATTAGATTTGAGTGGATGGTATCACCTCGTCTTAGAGAAATATTTGTTTGGGGTAAAAGAATGGTAGTGTCAATAAAATTCATTGAGCTCTAAATGATATTCAGAAACTGTTACAGAGCTAAAACATACCCAGTGATTGCTCAGGGCTAGATTACACAGTCTCAGAAAAATATGATGAGTTGAATCAATGTAACAGGCTAAAATAATACAACATTTTCTAACATAGTTGCAGGCTTCTGTGTTTAGAACATTCTAGCATAGAAGCTTGTTTTAAACATTCCAATAAATCCAGCAATTGCTTCAGAAAGCACATAATTTAGTGCTTGCCCTAAGATTTATTAAAGAAGGGGGAAATCTCTCATGTGGTAATGCTTCTGTGTTATAAACACCATCCCTGGTCTTTCCTATACCACTAGGAGGCCATCATTACAGTTGCTATTCATTGCTTACACTTAGTGAAGGCCTTTCAGCCAGCTGTGCCTAGGAAATAGTCTCTATAGTAAGGTGACCAGATTTTAACAATGGTAAAGTGGGACACCATTGATTGGGGGGTGGGGTGGGCGGGGGAAGTTCTTAATTAAAAATTTGGTCTATATGGAGCAACAAAAATTTTCATAGAATGCAAAAATAGTATTGTAATATATATAGTTTTAATTTCAACATAAGTACAATTTGCAAATATAATACATTAAAAAAATTATGTATAGGGCAGCACCTGTGGCTCAAAGGAGTAGGGCACTGGCCCCATATACCAAAGGAGGCGGGTTCAAACCCAGCCCTGGCCAAAAAAAAATTATGCATAGTATTATTTTATTCTTTGGCATATTTCTCATTTGAGTGAATTTTTTTTAGTAGATTGCTGTCATTGTTTAAAAGGTCATGACATTCTTCACAAGAATTTGTTAAATTATATTTCACACATAAAATGGCTTTCAAAGACTCAACACTTAATTGTGATTTTTCTGATGTCCACACTTTATTTACCGTAGAAAAAACACATTCAGTTGCAGCATTAGTTCCTGGTAAGGACAGCATGTATCCCACAATTTTTAGTACATTATTGTATGGAACATGGTTTGTTTCAAAATGATGAAATTTTTCTAACCATTTGTTCTCTGTCATGATTTTTGCTGATACCCAAGATTTAACCTTTTCGTTATCAATATATTTTTTTAATAATGATACCTCATAAGGCATAAGTGTCACTTTCAAGGTCATGCTAGACTTTTTGCCGCCACTATAAAATATAAATAATATGAGTACTGTCTGCTAAATTCATGAAATAAATAAATAAATTACTTACCTAAATTATCTGAATAGCTGATTTGTTGACATCACTTATTTAACCATCACTAGCACGCAGTATGATGTGTATCGTCTGAGAGACAGTTACAAAATGTTTTCATCTTTGCCAATGCCAAAAATTGCCATTGTTTATTAAGTCCAAACAATGGTGGTCAAATTCTAACAACTGATCAACAATGTGAACTTTGATAAGCAGTTTCCATAATCAGTTCTCAACAATTATTTGTTATTATTAAAGTTTAACATTATAAAATTAACAAAAATAATATAAAACTCATATCCTGGTGAAATAGCCACATGGCAGTGTTGGGACCAGAATTGCCACTGAGAGACCACCACACACATGTAAAGACA
>CAUYQV010095473.1:0-83870 GCA_963574575.1 Galagoides demidoff
CCAAACAACAATGATGGCTGCAAGCAAAAAATGGCCAGGCGTTGTGGTCCCAGCTACTTGGGAGGCAGAGGCAGGAGACTCGCTTGAGCCCAGGAGTTGGAGGTTGCTATGAGCTATGATGCCATGGCACTCTACCCAGGGTGATAGCTTGAGGCTCTATCTAAAAAAAAACAAACAAAAAAAAAAAAAAAAAAACCCAGCTCCAGTCAAAAAAAAAAAAAAAAGCAAAAACAGAAACAGGGCAAGAGCTATCTATGTAAGTAACTACCTACATTTATTGCATCAGCATCACTATCCCCACAGTAAGATGGATGTGTGAGCTTAATTAGTACAACGTGCTAACAAGGCCAGAGGCCTGGATTTGGTCCAAGCACAGACTGAGTTCTAGTCTCACTGCACTCAGAGGGCCCTTTTCCACTGTGATCCTACAACAGCAGCAGCAGAGCCGTACTGGGTGCTAACTGTTGGGCACAACTCTAAACTTCACACAAACAAACTCATTCCAACAGTCACAACTACTCTTATGGAAGGCACTGTTATCTGCACTCTCTGAATGAGGAAACTGAGGCACCAAAGGGGTAAGAGCCTTGCCCAAGTTTACACAGCCAGCAAGGTGGAAGGCCTGGATTTGGCCCCAGGCCATCTCACTGCAGAACCCGCCATCCTTGCTGCAAAGCAATCTTGTCTTTATACAGAAGTGAGGGTCAGGAGACAACTGCCATTGGTGGAAGTCAAGGAAAACGCTGTCTCTGAATCTTCAGCAACTCAACCCAAGGGAACCAGGGAGGATATGGACTATCTGATCTGACTCAGGGCAGATCTAAAATTTTTCTTTACCTAATTCTTCTGATAAACTAGCTAAACTAAGACTCATTTTCAAGATACATAAAAATATTATAGT
The DNA here is from genome assembly GCA_963574575.1 of Galagoides demidoff. Classification (NCBI taxonomy): domain Eukaryota; kingdom Metazoa; phylum Chordata; class Mammalia; order Primates; family Galagidae; genus Galagoides; species Galagoides demidoff. The sequence continues at coordinate 902 of CAUYQV010095473.1, forward strand.
GAAATTTTAAAGAAATTTAAAAATAAAACTTCAAACTCTAATTCTTTGGTATAGTTAATCTTTATCAACATTTTACTATATGACATAGTATTAAACTTAAGTAGAGCATTCAATTAAGTACATAAGAAAATTTTTCATATTTATTTCCTGCTTAATGTAAAATAGCACTACTGACAAAAATAAGATATAGTGTCTTAAATGTTCAATTAAATCTTTCATGTATCCTACGAATCAATCAGGCCTCACATGGTGTCCAACACTTCTTGTCTGAAGCACTGAGCTCAGCAGTGATATATATATCAATTATCAAGTTATCAATATAACAATGAATTCGATAACTTTCCCACTGTCTATGCTCTCCATGAGGGCATGGACAGGCCTACATCATTCTTGCATTGCCCCCACCCTCACCACAGTGCGGACCTCAGCAGGCACTCAACAACACAGGCTGCCTAACCCCCTGGGTCTGGAACCAAGGCACATCCCATGGTCAGCACCCTCATTTTTTGTCCTTTCTAATTTTTTTTTCTTGTTTAAGTCCTTTTTTTCTGGAGACTTGTAGAAAACTGAAACTGAAATTTACCTTTCCCCATTAACAAAAATTGATTCTCACTGGATAAAAGATTTAAACTTAAGACATGGAACTATAAGGATACTTGGGGAGAGTGTAGGGAAAACTTAAAGAAATTGGCCTGGGAGCACCCTCATTTAACCTTCAACTACTCTGGGCCTGTGTCCTTGGAAAAGGATTCTGGAATCTGTCTCACCTATCTCACAAGCTTATTGGGAGGTAAAATGAGGACATGCATGATACATTTGGCAGGAGCACACACGTAAAGGACTAAGGAAAGAGAGGGGAAGACAACTTCCCCCAAGGGCCCCAGGTTGATTTCTAAGTGTGAATTGCTTTTTATGTTAACTCGTGAGACCTTGAATATATGTTTTCTTGCCCTCCTCTCATCATGAAACACGTTCACACCAAAGGGAAAGCTATCAAGAACTCTGTCAATATAGAACTGAGTCTTTAAATAGGTTCTCTGTCTTCAGTATCCAACTCAGATGAAGAAACACAAGACTACATAAGGAAGCAAGAATTTGAAGACAGCAGTCCACTGCCATACCACTGACAGTGAACCAGGTGGGAGACAAAAAAATTAAATAACAAATAAAACTGGCATCAACAAATAAAACTATCCCCCAGACTGCCCTCAAAGAGGTCCAGAGGAGAGGTAACACTAGCGGGAGCCAGCGGAAGTCATCACGCGGATGTCAGAGTGCTCATCTTCCACATCAGCACTCTTCACGTCACCTCGAGATGTGTTCAAGAGGAACTATTTCTTAATGACATTTGCAGTTTTGGTCTATAAAAGAAAATGTGTAAAATGGTGACCTAAAGATAGATAAGCCCCCTTGGGTTATCTATCTTCTCATGGAAACTATTAACATTTGTATGGAGTTCCTCCTGTAGTTAACAATATTAAAATGCTATGAATGGCCTGGGGAAGGCGGCTCACACCTGTAATCCTAGCACTCTCTGGAAGGCTGAGGCAGATGGATTGCCTGAGTTCAGGAGCTAGAGACCAGCCTGATCTCACCTCTACTAAAAATAGAAAAACTAGCCAGGCATTACAGCACACGCTTGTAGCCCCAGCTACTCAGGGGCTGAAGCAAAAGGATCACGTGGACTCAAGAAACGGAGGTTCCTGTGAGCCATGATGCCAGGGCACTCTACCCAGGGCAACAGAGTGAGACTCCATCTCAAAAAAAAAAAAAAAATGCCATGGATGATGCAAGAGCAAAAGCAAAATACAAGATTACATAAAACTCAATTTTCCCACCCAACACTGTTCCCTACTACGAGGGGAGAAGAATTAACAGAGTAGATTAATACTGTTAGTCACACACTGAATTCTCAAAATGCTAGAGCAACTTCTACTAAGAAAACAGGCACTAGGGTAAATTATGGCGATGCTGATGTGTATGGCCTCAGGGTATGAAGGGGACACACACACACACACAAAATTACCTCCTTCCAGCCACACAGATACTTCAGATTTTTTAGCACACTTTCTACTTTAAGTAAAAATATGAAATTGCTACCCAACTACCAGTTGCTCAGAGAAGACTCTGTTGAAATTGGTCAGTTGATAACTGCTGTCACTGCCACCTCAGAAACAAGTGGTAAGTCCTAGGCACTAGGAAGATAGCAGGACACAGACTCAGATCAGGAAAAGAGAAATGAAGAACTGCTTTCTTCCAAGCCCACTTGGTTATACAACTCCCAATAGGAATAGCTGCCATTTTGGTGAACCTGTTATGTTATGTGGAGAGTACTGTGACTAGCATTTGCATGCACCATCTCTAATCCTTGCCATGAACACTGAGATAGAGAGCAAGAGGCCCACTGACAGATGCGGAAACTGGCCTGGAGGCATTAAACTGTCCAAGGTCACTCTGCTGACATGTGAAAGAGCAGGGCTTTGAAATTCCAGTCCATCCGCCTCATGGCCAAGGAAGACTGCAAAGGAGTGGTTAAGGATGGGGAAAGTCAGATTTGGTCAGCCCCAGACATGCTGCAGAAATCAGAGAAGCTGGCGGAGTGTGCATAGAAGAGTCAGAGTACAAAGGCAGAAGCACAAGCCTGAGGTTCCGAGAGAGCACTGGCTGTCATCTCACACAGAGGGGATGGAGGAGCCGTCTGGGCGGAAGCCAGGGAGCCAGGACACCGTGGAGACCCCGCAGACAAAGCAGAAGGGCACTGCGGAGCAACACACAGACTACCAGATGACCAGGGAGCAGAGAGGCCGCCCTGCCGGGGGGTCACACCACAACACAGCAGGCAGGACGGATGAGGGCTTGGCTGCCCAGAGTTCACTACCACCTGGGAGAGGACAAGAAGACTACAGTTTGAGAGCACTGAGCGGAGAAGCCAGCAGATACAAAGATGGGAGATGAGGCGGCGCCTATGGCTCAAAGGAGTAGGGTGTCGGCCCCAAATGCCGGCAGAGGTGGTAGGTTCAAACCCAGCCCCAGCCAAAAACTGCAAAAAAAAAAAAAGAGAGAGAGAGAGAGAGAGAGATGGGAGATAGAGTGAGTGTAAAATAGTAGCTGCCAAATTCCAGTCCAAGGCACAGTATTCACAGGTGACAAAATGAGAAAAACACAAAAAATGAGATAAGGCTTTCTTTCTGATCACAAGGCCAAATTTATTTATTTAAAAGGCCTACTGTTAATCTGAGATTATTATAATGACTGGTAGGTTGAAATCTCTGTTTTTACTAAATGACAGTGATAGTTTCTCTTATCAAAAGACAAAGCAAAACTGTATCAGACCCCATTAAAAAAAAAATTACACTGCTCCATTTAATCTCTGAGTCTGAGAACCTGGGGTAGAGTATGCCTTCAAAAAGCCTGGCAATTAATTAGAAGCAAAAAGAAGTGAAGAACTTGAAGAGAATACCAAATCCAGGAAAAATCCATGAGAGGAAAGACCCCAGTTTAGGCCTGATTTGTTTATCTGAAAATACCAGCAGTTACCAGAGAGGTAGACAGTCAGATGTCCTTCCTCAGAAAGCAACAGGAAAACAGCCACATAGCTGAGGGGTGGACTTGAACATGAGGGCTCCAGAACCCCACTCACATAGAGGAGACAGAAGAGGACCCTGGGGGCAGAAGGCCTGTGAACAATACCCCATCAATCGAGAGCAGGCTTTGGGACACGATTCACCAATCCACAGGAAAGGCAAATGACAAAATCCCAGCATTTTAAGATGGAAATGAGCTGCCACAATATGAAACACACTTCTGAGCAAAATGAAAACTGCACCTACTTGGCAATGCTACGTGGAGGGAGGGAGAGAGGGAGGTACACTGGCAGGAAACACAGGATCCTATTGTGTATAAAAACCATGAATCAAGACCTGGCCAAAGACAGAATTCTAAAGACACAAGGAATAAAACAGCACTGAACAGAACGAGCTTGCAAAGAGATGCTGACAGCCTGCAGTGAAACACTAAATGCTGTGACTCTGGGCACATTCAGTACATCATATTGCTTCATTTAGAACTATTTACTACTAGGATAAAACAAGGTCCTTGTGTGCCAAACAGGCTGGCTGATTAAGACAGTCTGAATGCTGTGCTGTGGGCTGCCTGACTCAATCCTGCTTAAAAATATCTGAGATTTTCAAACAAGACTAAATATGAATGCCTGATCCAAGCCGGCATTTGCTGCCACAGCTGTTATTCTGGATGTATAGCAAAAAAAAAAAAAGCTAAATAGGGAATTTTTTTCAAATGCATCCCATTTATCATATTATTCCAACCACCACAGACTCACCCAGGAGGCAGTCAGCTTGCAGACAAAGCCGTAATTCCAAGCAGCCTTTCCCGTGCACATGGAGGCTGAGTGGCCTGGGTTTCCACATGGTGCAGGAGAGGCCCTTTGTAAAATGTTATTTTCTACACATCTTGTACTAGCCTTGGCACTTCTGCTGGCCAAAAATTTTCCCAGTCCAGAAAGTTTTCACTTAATTCCAACCGCAATTACTAAAACAACCTTTACATCTCAGCTTTTCCTCCCCCACAGAGTTGGCTTTAAAAAACACAAACATGTCTCAGGATACGAGATGCTGGTTCACACAAATAAAAAAATTTAACCAAAAAGTAAAAAAGAATTCCAGAATATTAAATGTTATGTTTCATATAAAATAATGTGAAGAGAAAAGTATAGATGGTTTGACATTCTTTTTATTTGCCCTTCTTCCAAAACAAACCAAAAACAAAAGATTCCAACTGATGGTCATTTATACTTCAAGAAAATAGCAATGAAATATCAAAAATTTTAAAAAAAATTGCATTCATTCTTCACCCTTTACTCAAATCTACAGCTCATTTTAATAATTCCCATTTAATACAGTCAAAATTAGAACTACTTGTGTTCATGTATCAAAATTGTCCAGAGAAATGAAGTCCCTCCACGGATACATGCTTTGATCCAGAAATTAAGTCTTTAACTTTCCCCCATGTCGTCTCCAATTTCCTCAGACCACAAGAATCTTTTTCATCTCTGAGTTTCAAATAAGCCCCTATGGTCAGGCATGAGTTCTGTGGTGCCAGTTACCAGGCTGTCTGTGTTACCTGAGTATTCCTCACTTATCTTTCCAATTAGGATCTGCGATTCTTGTCTGATAGGATAAACAGCCTCCTAAAGTCTGTCCTCCTCACACCCTCACTATAGCGCCTGCCAGTCAGAGACTGGGTTGTTCAGGGTGGGTAACACACAGAGTAGGTAAGAGGGTGCAGGACGGGCAGCAAACACAGTTTTCCAAATGTGCAGGAGAACCATCTGGCCCACACTAACTAGGCAGAACACTGATGCTCAACAGTCTCACCACTGTTTTCCAAAGCACATCCCTAACCCAGGTCAAATACAAGCTAAGTATCCCAGAGATGTGGATTCTCAAACTTGAGAGCACAAAAGAATCACAGGGCCCACTTAAAGTTCTGGCCCTTCAGGAGAAGGAATCGACATTTTAACTCAGACCTCCTGGAGATTCAGACAGGCGGATTAAGAGGACCTCTGAGAAACATGGAGGCATTTAACTTCAGGGGTCCCAGCCTAGCAGCGTATCAGAATCCCTGGACCACCATCACCTAAGCATTCAAAAAATCAGCCTGGGTTTGTTTAGAACAACAAAACCCACCTCAAGTGAATGTAATATCCGGTCAGGTTCTGAATCGTTGTTGATGAGGCCTAGGCTATTCTAATGTGGTGTCCAGCAATTACTCATGGTCTGCAATTCACCTCCACAATAAAGCTACTTCTCCTCTTCCACTAAAGGAGATCTAACTTTTAAAGGCCACATTGAGGCTTTGTTAGACTGCCTCCCACGGGGGGCCAAACAAAGGGACAGTTGTTTTGTTGTTTCAGTTGAAGATGAGGAAAGCAGGTGGGAAAGCACAGACAGAGGGACTGATCAGATGGAATTTAAATGCCTTCCCATTTTAAATAAAATTGATTTAGTTAAAAAAAATCCCTCTTCTATAAAAGTAACCCTTAAAAATAAGAGGTTAAATCAGAAAATGGGATGTGAAAGGTATTCCAAAAAGATCTCAAAAACATGTTTACATTGTTTAAAGAAATACCGTAGATAAAGAGCTTAGGAGCTTAAAAATTATAAGTTGTCAACCAACAGATGAAAAGGTAAAATATTTATAATATATTTAAACTTCTGAAAAAAACCGTATCAGAACTTACACACTGAAGTTGCTATTATCCCGTTCAAAGTACTCAGGTGTTGAATGTTTTGGAAGATTTTCCCTTTTTTTATGAATTACAATGAGTTTGTCTCATAACAACGTTATGAGAAAATTTTGCAGAACCAGTGCTGTTTATATGAATTACAGAAAATTCAAACCTGAGAATCGGAATAAAATATACACTGTTTCAACTAAATCTCATCCTAAAGATTATGACATGTTGGATCAATTTCCACATCCTAAAGCAATTCTCACAGGCACCCCAATCCAAATTTAGGATAAATGGAAGAAAGAAAGCACAATGCTTGCTTTTGCTTAGGAGTCACCCAGGTGGATGGATGCTCAACTTTTTCTTTTTGGCCAGGTCTGGGTTTGAACCCGCCACCCTCAGCATATGGGGCCAGCACCCTACTCCTTGAGCCACAGGCACCACCCTGGATGCTCGACTTCTGAACTGAGCAAAAGTCATGTTCTGCATTTAGTAAAGTCATTGTTCCATGGAGTTAGTTGGGAAAGATCAGATTGTAAAGACATCCTCTTGGCCTAAATGTTGTTTAGGATCCCGACCCAGGCAAGGACTGCTAAGGATTCTGTTATGTTCTTATATGAATGGTTGCCAGCTCCAATTTAAAGTTGTATGAATTTTCTTGGAGATTAAAATGCAGATTCCTGGGTTCCTGCTCTAAAAATTCTGAGCTCACAGTCCTTTGGATAAGGTAGAAATATGATTTTAACAAGGATTCTATATAGCTGGTCACAGAATCCATCTGGAGAAACAATTGTTCCAAGTGAAGGAAAATAGATCATAGTCTAAAGTGTAAATTTCTAGGTAAAAAGAATGATTGCTTCCATCATTCCTGAAAGCCCCTTTTTGAACATCTCTAGGGTAGACCACATCCTGCCTTCCCTTGGCCAGGATACTTCCTTCTGCTCTACTTGTGATAACATTCCAGCGCTGACATACAGAGAGTGAATAGTCAAAATTCCCAGACTGTCTGCACTCACTGCAGAAGATCCGGTGTGCTTCTCTGTAAGAACTTAAAGCATTTCAATTCTTTATAATTCCTTATAGTTCCATGGTAGTGCTAAGCCCATCATCTCAGATTTATACTCTGCCATTCATCTATTAGCTCTGAACAGGATTAACTTTATCTACATAATTCAAAAAAATCTGAACTTCTAGGCTAGATAAAGAAGCTGTAGACCCTGTATCGTATCACACACACCATCCACATCATAAGCATCCCTACAAATCAAAAATGGTGCTTTCCTCCTGTATCCAGTTTCTCTCTGAAATTACAATAGAAGGGATGGAAACAACTGTCCCCAGGTCAAAGCCTAAAAGAGATCATTCCATTCACTCATTTTTCATATTTCTGATTATTTAAGCAACTAATATTTAATGGGCTCTGATTATTTAGGTCAGGCCATGCGGCAGAAGGAGGCAAAGGTAAATAAAAGAGGCATAGTCTATGCCCTTTATGATCAAGTAACACAGTGGAAGAGACAGTTATCATAAAAATAAGCCCAACCCAGTGTGACACCAACATTGACAAGCCTCCATCAGGGCAGGGAGAGTCTGGAAGTGGGAGGGGCAAGTTGTTGACCCTTCCTTTACTTACCTTCATTGATCTTCTAATGACCATATACTTCTATTATTTAAAAAAAAAAATCCCACAGTGTAATAAACTTGGAAACACAATGAGATAAATACAGTAGTAAAGAGTCTTATAAGAAGGGTGTTAAAGCCAAAATTATTACCACTGAGAGTCCATACTCACACATGGAAAAACCAAGGAGTTTATTCTTATCAGGCATATGCTTGGGTCACTCCCATGAGAAAAGCAGAAACAGCAGGGAGTGGCCCCTAAACAAAGGCCAGGGAAACTTTTATACACTTTCCCACAAAGTACTATGGGTTGCAATAAAATGCTAAAGAAGATGGCTGAGGAAGAAGCTAGTGTCTGGTCACTCACTGGTCACTAGGGAGGTCTTGGGGTTCAGATAGGTCAGCTGTCTCTTCGTGGTTTGGGTCTTAGCTAGGGTGGAGGTGTGTGAATTTTTGATTGGTTGTCACCACCTGGGCTGCGTACCTGATTTGATTTATGACCTTGGAGCTTCCTGCAGCCCTTGCCTCCTCCCCCACTCCTCCGTGTCTTCCTTCTTCCCCAGCTCTTTATCTTTTCTATTTTTGCTACTACCATCACTATTTAAAGGCAAAGCAAGGAAAATAATAATAATAACAATAATAATAATAATAATAATAATAATAGGATCATAGCTGTTCCCTCTCAGGGAACATTATCTATCTGTGGTCCTCAACATTTAACATGGAAAAACAGGCCTAAAATGACCAGAACCCATCCTGGTCCCAATCATAGTCAAAGACCAGACTCCAGAAAGAGAATATTGATGACTGGTTACCCCCACCTTTTGCCTACTGGGTCTGCCTCACTGTGGCAGCAGTAATTCCAGGATGGGTGACTCGCAAGCCAGACACTAATTGAATGCATACAATTAAGAGCAAGGCGTTATGAAATTCCATCACTAATTATATCATTATTAGCTGTCCAGGACACCCACGACTGGCATAATTGTTCACATCCCTTAGAACTGGCAGACCCAGCAGGAAAACAGTGATTGCTGTTGTTTCCTCCAGAAAATGGTGATTGCTGATGTATTTCAAGGCTTCCTCTCATCTCTCTCAGAGTAAAGGGGAAAGGCATAAAACAACAAGCAATGTACACTGTAAACCACTTCTGACATAGCTTTTGCTGTCACACATATCCTACTGCCAAATCTAATGGAAACTTTCAGTGTATTTTTATTAACCACGCTGCTCCATTTTACACCACAGCCCTTCCAGATGTGCTTCCCAGCCCTTAGTTCTATGAGAAGCTCTCACAAATCTCCCTTCTTTTCTGCCTTCTGTCCCATCCCTCAAGTTTTCCTTCACTAGCCCTTTAACAATGGTGCTTGCCAAGGTCCTGCCTTTCTACAGACTGTGCCTGGACAGCTTCATCTATGATGCCCACTTCATCCCTTAATCTGAGGGCTTCAGTTCTAGCCCTTAAGGTGTCTGTCATTCTCATCAGACAGACTGTCTAGACAGAAAATCAACAAAACAATGTTAGACTTAAAATGGACTTTAGACCAAATGGACTCAACAGATAACTTGAGAACATTTTACCCACCAACAACAAAACAGACATTCCTTACATCACCACATGGAACATCCTCCAAGATGGACCATAGGTTAGGCCACAAAACAAGTCATAACAAATTTTTAAAAATCAAAACTATATCAAGTATCTTCTCAGAAGACAGTGGAATAAAAGTAGAAATAACAAGATGAACTTTGGAAGCTACACAAATACATGGAAATTAAATAGCATGCTCCTGAATGATCACTGGGTCAATGAAGGAAGATGGGAATCAAAACATTTTTTGAGACAAATAAAAATGGGAACACAGCATACCTAATCCTATAAGATACAGGAAAAGCAAAGAGGGACGTTTATAGCATTAAATGCCCACATCAACAAAGTAGAACTCTAAGTCACAAATTAATAATCTAACAATACACCTCAAGGAACTAGAAAAAAAAAAGAACAAAGCAAACCCCAAATTAGCAGTAGACAAGACATAACAAAGATCAAAGCAGAACTAAATGAAATAGAGACTAAAAAGGAAAACAATACAAAGGATCAAGGAAATGAAAAATTGGTTCTTCAAAAAGATAAACAAAATCAATAATACACTAGCTAAACTAGCCAAGAAAAGAAAGAAAACCCAAAACCCATATAAAAAAACAAAAATGAGGACATTAAAATTGATATTACAGAAATACAAGAGATCAAAGACTATTATGAACAACTATACGCTCATAAAGCAGAAAACCTAGAGGAAATGGATAAATTCCTAGAAACACACAACCTCCCAAGACTGAACCAAGAAGAAACAGGTCAATGATGCATAGTAAGATTAAATCAGTAATTTTAAAAATTGAGTGAAGAAAAGTCCATCACCAGATGAATTCACAGCCAAATTCTACCAGATGTACAAAGAAGATGAATACCTGTCTTCCTGAGACTGTTCCCAAAAATTCAAGAAGGAGGGTTATTCTTGCTGACTCACTCTACAAGGCCAGTATCACCTTGATATCAAAACCAAACAAGGACACAACAAAAAAAGAAAACTACAAATATCCAAATATCCCTATTGAACATAGACAAAAAAATCCTCAACAAAATATTAGCAAATCTAATCCAACAACACATCAAAAAGATAATAAACCATGATCAAGTGGGTTTTATAGCAAGGATGCAAAGATGGTTCAACATGTGCAAATCAGTAAGCAGAATAAACATATGCAAATTAATAGAGTAAACCACAAAACAGAATCAAGGACAAAAGCCATATGACCATCTCAATAGACACAGAAAAAGCATTCGATAAATTCAACATCCCTTTATGATAAAAACCCTCAACAAACTTGGCATAGAAGAAACACACCTCAAAATAATAAAAGCCATAAACAACATACCCACAGCTAACACCAGACTGAATTGGTTTAAGAACATGGATGCCCACATTCACCTCTCCTATTCTATACAATACTGGAAATCCCAGGCAGAGCAAGACAAAAGACAAGACAAAAAAATTAAAAGTCGTCCATATCAGAGAAAAGACATCAAATTATCCCTGTTCATGGGATGACTGATCAAACACCAAAAGATTACACCCCAAAACTCTAGGTTACTAGATAACTCAGTAAAGGTCACGGACACAAAATCAATCACATTTCTATACACTGATAATGAGAACTACTAATAGCTGAGAACCAAATCTAGGGGCAATCCTGTTTATAATAGCTACAAAAAAATAAAATATGTAGGAATAAATTTAACCAAGAAAATGAAAAATCTCTACAGGAAACACTATAAAGTACTTATGGAAGAAACCATAGATGTCAACAAACAAATGGAAAAACACACCCCACACTCATGGATCAGAAGAATTAATACTAAAATATCACACTGCTCAAAGCAATCTACAGAATCAATGCAATTCCTATCAAAATACTAACATCATTTTTCATAGAATTAAATAATACTAAAATTCATATAAGACTTTAAAAAAAAAAGCCTAAGCAAAAAGAACAAAGCTGGAGTAATCACATTACCTAACTTCAAATTATATAGTAACCAAAAAAGTATGGTATGAGTATAAAAATGAACACCTAGATCAATGGAACAGAATAAAGAACCTGTAAATAAAGCTACATATTGACAGCCAACTCATCTTGACAAAGTCAGTAAGAGCATACACTAGGGAAAAAGACACCTTTTTCAATAAATGGTGTTGGGAAAATAGGATTGCCATATGCAGAATAACTGGACCGCCATATCTCACCATACACAAAAATGATCTTAAGGTGGATTAAAGACTTAAATTTAAGAACTAAAACTATAAAAATACTAGAAGAAAACCTAGGGAAAACTCTTCTGGACATTAGTCTTTGAAAACTGTTTATGACTAAGACTTCGAAGCACAGGCAAAACAAAAATAGACAAATGAAACTTAAAGTTTCTGTCCAGTAAAAGATATAATCAACAGAGCAAAAACCTGGGAGAAAATATTAGCCAACTATACATCTGACAGGGCACTAATATTCAGAATATGCAAGAAACTCTATCAACACAACAACAATAACAATGCCATTAAAAAGTGGGCAAAGGATATGAATGGACATTTTAAATATCCACTTACATGTGGCCAACAGGTATATGAAAAATGCTCGACATCACTAATCACCAGAGAAATGCAAGTTACTTAGGTCATCATCTTTCTCTAGTCAGACTGGCTATTATTAAAAAGACAAAAACTAACAGGAGTTGGTGAGGTTCTGAAGATAAGGGAACTCTTATACACTGTTGATAAGAATGTAAATGAGTATAACCCTTATGGAAAACACTATGTAGAGTTCTCAAAGGAATTATTATCCAGCAATCCCATTTCTGGGTGTCTACCCAAAGGAAATCTATATATCAAAAAGACTGCCACACACATTCATTTCCTATAGCACTATTTATAATCAAAGATAATGTAATCAATGTAAGTATCTATCAACAGACAAATGGATAAAGAAACTGTGATATATACATATACACACACACAATGGAATACTGTACAGCCATTAAAAAAATGAAATCATGCCTTTTGCAGCAACATGGATGGAACAAGAGATCATTATCTTAAGTAAAATAAACCAGGGACAGAAAAATCAAGCACTATATGCTTTCACTCGTTAGAAGGTTCTTGCACACGTGAATGGAGACAGTGGAATGATGGACAATGGAGAGGGGGTTGGAGGGGCTGAATGAGGGGAAACCAGTTAATGGGTACAATGTATGCTACATGGGCATATACCTTAAGAGCCCTGATTTGACCATTACACAATCAATGCATGTAACGAAACTGTACACATACCTCATAAATTTGTACAAATTTTACAAAAAAATGAACTCATTCTTAAATATCTGTTCAAGCCCCTACATCCCTTTCTTAGTGAAAACATACACTCTAGCCTAGACACTAGTGCTCGCTATGCTATCCTCAATGGAATATGCAGCCTTTTTCAGAACATTTTGTTTGCGTTTATGTCTTCCCATTTGGATCCCTACGGAAGGACAGAACAGTTGCTAGCAAAATAAAGAGGGATTTTGAATACAAGAATAAACTTGACTGGCAGTGAGAAAAGACTCCAAAGATGGAAGCATCTGCTTAGAAAATGTCAATGAGCTGCAAAGTGACTTCCCATCTCCAGCTGGTCAGAGTAAAGGCTGGCCCAACTGTGACAAGAGCCCAAGGGAAAGAGACCTCCCCATCTCCAGCTGGTCAGAGCTAAAGGCTGGCCCAACTGTGACAAGAGCCCAAGGGAGAGACCCCAATCTGGGGGAGAGCAAACATAGTTATCTTTTCTTTCAACCACCAACATGCAAAGCTTCCAAACCAATCAACAGATTGAGGATTTCAGGAGGGGTATGGGGGAGGGACACTTCCTAAAGCTAAGGTGCTCCTTGTGATTGTGATAAAGTATAGTTCTATGGCATGTGACTCAACTTCAAACTGTCACAGGTCCTTTTCACGCTGTGTCCCATCAGTCCCCATCCAGGTACACAGGCAAACCACAGACCAGTAGCACATTCTGTGTTAGATGGAGAAGCGAGAACGCCGATGAGTCACTCAGGGCCCTGTTGACTCAGTTGAGGCCTCTAAACAGAGATCTCAGCCTCTCTCAGCCCCCCTGCTATTACCTGGGCTCCCCCCACCCCCAGGCTCTGGGCTACTGTTCCTGTTGGAGGCCTGTTAAGTTTTCGGCATTCAGTCCTCCCAGTTTTGTCTAATTTGCTCAGACCCACTTGTTCATCTTGACCCAGCACTCATCAGCCTTGCTGAATGGAAAGCCTATTATTTAACATCCTGTGACAACATCAAACAAAGGCTGAACAACAGGTTAAATACTTTAAGACATCAACTGTTAATGTACGGGGTACTTTCACCAAGCACTTTCACAAACAAAATATGTTAGGTAAATATAGAACTGATTGCTTCAGAGGACCTTAAAACAAGCTGCAGTTCATGCCCGGCCTGCTTCTTCTGCCCACAGTCTTTCCCTGCACACCTCTGCAGCTATATGGCCCTAGGGGGTAACTGTACCTCCCTCACTTATTTCAACACAAGAATCCTAAATCAAGTAGAGACTTCTGAACTGCTTACTCACCTCTTTCTTCACTCTGTCTGGCTGGCTTTTAACTTATCACAACCTTCTGGAAATTCCCCTGTCTTGTCAGTGATCAATACTACACCAACCTCACCTTTGAAACCTATCACTTCCTGTTGGTGTTTATAGTTACAGATCTGTTCATATTTTCTCTAGAAAGATGAAAAGTCAAGAGTTATTGATTAATCTGCCTTTGTAAAAAAACTAAAGTGTTTAAGAAGTTCAAACAATAGCAGGAAATGTTTATAATCTATGTTAAGTGAATAAAACCAAAACATAAATACCTATTTGTTGACTGGTCCCAATTTTGTAAAACAGATAGTGAAAAGGGAAAAAATATAAATAAAATACAGAAAAACATTCATCATTATTATTATTTCTCAGTAGTAGGATTTTAATTTTTGAACTGAGGAGACAGAATTGTTATTTTAGAGTTCAACAAACAAGACCAACAAATAAGACTTCTTCCACACACAAGTCACGCAAGCAAAGACAAAGTTTTTAACCTAAAACTCCATTTTCTCATGTGTAAAAAGAAGATGCAAGCTTATTTCCTGGAGATGGTTTCAGGATTAAATAAGATGATACATATGATATACTTAGCCTCATACTTGGTACATAGTAAGGACCCAATAAATATGTGGATGGGAAAGATTCACACTGTCTTCTTTGCTTTTCAACAATTTCTTATTCTCTCAAATTCTCAACAATGAACACATACTTCAAAAACCCAACCAGAAAATAAATGATCCTAATAATTCATTTCTCTGCTCTTCTCAAGGTGCTCTTCTGAGTCTTCTTAGGGACAGGTCAAATGTAAGTCACCTCATCAATGGCAAGTTTAAAAAAAAAGGAAGCCTGATGAATTAATGCTACTCTGTGTTGCCAAAAATAACTTCAAAGAGGGAAACTTACTGGCTGCTTAAAGCAGAGCTTCGGGCAGTATACCACCAGTGAGATGAAACCTGGTGACTAACCAGGTCAGTCAACCAGTTGCCAGATCAGTGACAGTTTGCCCAGAAAAGCTGTCACTTGACAACTTTTTCATGCAACTGAGCGATTAATGTGAATGCCAATGGAACAAGATGCTGATGTCAACATGTCAGTATGTCAACCTCTCCTCAGTGGCCATATCAGAGAAGTAAGTGCTCTGTATCACAGTGTTCAGTGAATCTCCTCACCCTGAGAAAATAACATGGATGATCTTAGCAATCAGAGATGGACAAAGTCATCTCCATAGGAAAGAGGTATACCTGCATCCAGGGCACCTGAGACATTTCACATTATATAATTTATAAAACTCCATACGTTCTTAGTTTTTGTTCTTCCTGATTCAACATTTCTGGCAACACACCAATCTTTTGCCAACACACCAAAAACCTACCTTGGAAGTGTTATGTCAGACCTTTGCAAAAAAAGTCCTGATACCTTTATTGATTGATATCCGTCACAAGCCGTAAAAGACATAATATAAACCACCAGATATGGCCTGAATGTCAGTAACTCCCAAAATTCAGGGTTCAAACCTAATAGCCAATTCAATAGCACTAAGAGGTGGAACCTTTGGTAAGTGACTAAGTCAGGAGGACTCCAACCTCATAAATGGGATAAGTGCCCTTATGAAGAAGGTTCCAGTGACTCTCTTGCCCATTCCATCATGTGAGAACCTAGCAACAAGGTGCTGTCCTTGAAGCAGAGAACAAGTCCTCTCCAGACACTGAATCTGCCAGTGCCTTGACCTTGGACTTCCCAGTCTCCAGAACTCTAAGCAATACATTCAGTAGTTTATAAGTTTCGCAATCTAAAATATTTTGTAATAGCAGATGGAACAGACTAAGACTCTTAAAGTGGGCCATTTCTACAGGTAGTGAATTCATTCGCTATGTAGTTTTTTGCAAGTTTAAATGTCTTAGAGTGAATTTTTCCACTATTCAACTCCGATTCAGATAATACCTAGTGCAAACATTGTCTACAACCTTTCTCTCAGAATACAAATGCCTTTATTACCTTCAATATGCTCCAAAAATAATGAAAAGTACCATTCATCTTAGGTTCCTTATCTTGGCTCCACTCCTAAGTAGGAGTATGATTTGGGGCACTGTTCAACTTCTCTAAGCCTCAATTTCCTCACCAGTTATCCTGAGATGCTAATACCCATAACTCACAGGATGGCATGTGGGTTGGATAAAACGACACATGTGATGAAGCTACACAATGCCTGGCCTGTGATACACTGTGGCTAGACATCGTCTTGGGCATAAACCACAGCCATCTTGCTCTATCCCTCAGACTTGCTTGTGTCCTCAACCCCACCCTGCATAGTCCTAGTTCAGATCTTGATTCAGAATGATAGGTAAGATTAATAATAGCAGCTAACACTGAGTGTTTATTCTCTACAAGGCACTGTTCTAAGCACTTTACATATAGTCTAAGAGTCAAAACACTCTTCTATAATAAGTTGGTACTATTATAATCTTCACTATATAAATGAAGAAACTGAGCCACAGACAGGTTAAGTACCTTGTCCAAGGTAGTGACTGATCCTTGGCTCAAAAAATTCTCATGATCCCATATTACCAACAACAAGTGTTTCAAGAACTCCTCAAATACAAACCTCTAGTTTTTAAAATATATTTTAAAGTATGTAGTTATTAAAAATTCAGGAGCCAGACACAGAGGCTCACACCTTTGATCCCACTGACTTGGGAGGCCAAGGTGGGAGGGTGGCTTCAAGTTAAGATTTTGAGACCAGCCTGGGCAGTACAGTAAGACCTAATTTCTACAAAAAACATAAGAAAAATTAGCTGGACACAGTGGCAGGCACCTATAGTCCCAGCTACTCAGGAAACTGAGGCAGAAGAATTGCTTGATCCCAGGAGTTCAAGACTGCAGTGAACTATGATTGTGCCACTGTACTCCAGTCTGAGCAACAAAGACTCTGTCTCTAAAATAATAAGATTAAAAATTAAAGATCTTGGGTGGCACCTATGGCTCAAAGGAGTAGGACACTGGCCCCATATGCCGGAGGCGGCAGGTTCAAACCCAGCCCCGGCCAAAAACTGTAAAAAAAAAAAAAAAATTAAAGATCTTTACCCCCCCCCCCCAACAACCTTCCCCTCTTCAAAAGACCTTGGCGGCCACTAGTTGAATGAAGATATAACATGAAAGAAAGACCCTTGGATCCCTGAATGACTGTATGGAGCCTATTGCCACCTATCTCCCCATACTGATTTTCCTGCCAACACACACAGACACACCTGAAAATTGGGCAGTAATAAAATTCCTCATTGTGTTGAATCACTGACATTTAGCAATAATTAGTCTATGCTGACTAATGCACAGAGCTTACATTTCGCCTGGCAGAGCAAACTCTTTGCAACACAGTAGTCAGAAATACAATCAAAAGAGAAAGAATCCTACAATAATTCACAATTTTAGTTCAGTTATTTTTATGTACTGGGTGCTTCTTTGATTTTTGATGAATCTCAAAATTTTCAGCAAATAGCTAACAGAAAAGTACTGAGATATTTGCATTTTTAGTGATTCTGTTGATATCATAAAGCTACAACAAACATTTGAAATAGATTCCTAACAAATGACAACCTAGCCGAAAAATCGACAAACTGACTCCAAATCTGCAACTAAACATATGAGAATTATTAAAGACTTCCTGATTTCAACATCGAAGCAAAAATGTCCTATTCTCCTTTCAAGCCTCTTTCAAATCAATTGCTACTAACATCTCCTACTGAATCAGTTACTGACACCTACTGTCTGTGTCCTGAGCACTTTGTTTATACCACAGTATAACAGTGATTAATGTTTAGTTCCTTACATTTGTCTATTTTGTCTTCAGATTTATATCCTTAAGGGATAGAAAAATTTAGCACAGAGTCTTACACTTAACAAGCGCTCAATTAGTGTTGAAGTAAAAAAATCATGATTATTATTATCATGAGCTATAGTTAACTGCAAGCAAAGGTTTTTACAAACTAAAGAGAATCCAAAATCATTTTCATTATTGACTTTAAGCAGATATCTTTTGTTAGATTGAGGACTTATTCAACCCTGATACACCTAATTTAAATGTAAGATAACTTTTATATTTAACCCTCAAATTGCAGTTCTTATTACTGCCCTTCTTTCCCTCTGGGCCCCCCAGTCCCTTTCCAAGATTTGCCCTTTTTAGCTTAATAAGCAGAGAGCACTGTTTGCAGTGACAAGAGCATGTTGCTGTCACCATCCTGACAAAAAGATGTCATCCAGCCTTTAGCTGCCTGAAGGCTCAACACCAGTTGGCTCAAGCAGATTCACATGACAAAACAGGTGACCTCAAAATCAAGATGAAGCAAGCAATGTGGCTGCTCCTTCTCAATCACTTTTAGAGTTAGACACTATCAACCAAACTATACTATCACATAAAATATGAGCAGAAATTGTCATCCCATATTTGGGGTTTAATTTTATTGCAAGACAAAACACTGCAATTATTTTTGCTTCCACAACTTGGCCTGTCAGGTGTAAATTCTTTGTTCTTTTGGAAAATTCGGGATCTAACAGAAAGCATAGCATGTACAGAGTGAGTGAACGAACTGAGTTAACGAAGGATAGAGAGAAGTTACTTGCAACAGCCATGACATTTAGAGAACCCGTAACTGAATGAAGAGCCTTTTAACCTAAAAAATATATTTAGAGGTATTGCTCTCAAACTGAAATCTATCACAGACCTGCTGACATCAAAAAAGAGAGGAAGTTACATGAACCTACAACTAAATCACCACAGTTTCAACTTTTGTGATAATGGACTATTAACTATATTAACAGAATAAAGAGAGTAACTGTAAGCAAAGGGCTACAGTTTTCTCTCTCAGACAAACATTCTGGCAAAGCAAGGGGAAAATAGGCAGCCCAGAAAGACCAAAAATGACTAGTTAGTGACAAGAAAAAGCAAGAAAAAAAGTGTAAAATATGTTCATTTGTAAAATTCATCACAGTTTCTTTAGTGTCTAAAATGGTTTCTGTACATTTTCAAATTTTAAATAATGTTCATTTAAACTCTTTAAAGAATGGACAGGCAATTAGAAACATGACAGAAGCCCAATTCCTTTCTTTTTCCACTTTAAAAATAACTACTATAATCTGGAATTTAAGATGTGATTAAGACTTAGCGCCCGTAACTTGGTGGTTAGGGCGCTGGCCACATGTACCAGGGTTGGTGGGTTCGAACCCGGCCCAGACCTGCTAAACAACAATGACAACTACAACAACAACAAAAAAAATAGCCAGGCATTATGGAGGGTGCCTGTAGCCCCAGCTACTCAGGAGACTGAGGCAAGAGAATTGCATAAGCCCAAGAGTTTGAGGTTGCTGTGAGCTGTGGCACTACAGCACTCTACTGAGAGCAACATTGTGAGACTCTGTCTCAAAAAAATAAATAAAAAATATATGAATAGAAGGCGATTACATTTTTTTCCATATTAATCCTTCCTTGATAAAAGAGAAGGTAAAAGGACAGAGAGAAGGCTCATGATAGGAAAACAGAAGACTTTCCAAGGAGAGAAAGTAAGCTCTGGGTTGAATATTTTAGTCCATCTGTCCAACCATAAAGTAGAGTGAGCAGTGGTGCACTTCCCTTTGCTGGATTGTCTCCTGTAATATGTGAACAGGGACAGGGACAAGGAAACTATTGTACTGGAATGTAGTAAGTGCAGCTACTAGGGAAGTTTGCTAAACAGAGTGCTAAACTTGGGCCCAATTTAGGTAGCAAGCAAGAAGAACAACAGCTTGACTGTGGCAAGTCTGCAGTCTGCATGGGTGAAACTTGGTGTCTGCCACACTTCTGGTATGGGTATATGTAGTTATTGCAAAAAATAAAAAAACTAATAGTTCATAACTAATTAAGGCTTTTAGACATACTAGAGTTATTGCTTGCCAAAAAGGGCTTTTTTCAGGGCTTACTCAGAAGCACCAAGATTTGATGCTATCATTCTAGCAGGCTTCAAGATAGGTTCTAGACTTCATTCAACAAAACCACAGCTAAAGACCACAGACATTGATCAGTATCCCATGGTTGGACAGAGGACAAACAACCCATGCATTAAGTCCACATAGTCTGAAATGTTGTTTTGGTGCTAGTAATGATTTGTACAAAAACTACCTTACTTTCAATTCAAGTATACAAAATGATTAGTGAAGGCATGCAGTCTCTAGCCATGTTCTTACTATATGTGGTCCTATTTGCCCATAAGAGAAATTAACTCATGATTTCTTTAGCATGGTATGCTAGTACTAATCAGTGCGTCCTTAACTTCCACCATCCCTAGGCCAGCCACCTTCACAATTTTTGCCATAGTGGTATAGCCTCTCTAGTCTTTATTATCTGCCTCATTCTTTTAAACTGACTTCTTAAATAAGAATTATTTTCAAAGGAAGAAAACTGTTTTAAATCACTAACATGAATTCAAAGCTATTATCACTAGATCAAAAAGAGAAATATAACATCTATATAATAGTGTTCTCAAATTTTACAGAAGCAATCCAAAAAGGATAAAATTGGGGAGGGGGATTTTTCACCATAAATCAATATTAAAACCGATGTTTTGCAATACATGTACTACTTATAATCATCTCTAGCAGTGCTGATGGTATACACCTTATGCTTTGGGGAAAACTGAACTAAATAGATAATGACAGAGTACCGTGATGCAAGTCAAATTATAGCATAGACTATAAAATCCAAATTACTAACCCTTGGGGCAGGATTCACAATGCATTAAGAAAGTCTGCCCTAGATTCTTGGATAGCGAGATCCTACTTATGGGGTAATACCTCTTCTCACACAATCAGAGGTAATCTTCCTCAAACAGATGTAATGTCCAGGCACTGAAGCATATGCATTTCACCACATAAAACTGCTTAAGAACTTATTTCTGAGCCCAAATGCTTTTTGTAGAAAAATCTTAGCAGCTTATTGAAGCAATTTTGTTACTCTAATGCACATTTAACCTATGCTGAGGGAAAACTCATAGTTCCTCTTTTCCCCACATATATTTTAACCAATTGCCTATTCAAAAAGAAAGAATAACCCAACAACTTATGACACAAGAAGTGTGTCACTCTCAACTCTCCTTGGGCTTGCAAAGAAAGCAAGACCTTGTCCCACTCACTCTCAACACCAGGCCTGCCAGTGTCAAAAGGGGCCTGTCCACAGCCGATCGAGTGCCAGTGGCAGAGCCCTGGCTCTGACCCAGAGTCCCCTCTGCCAAGCCCATCCATTCTGGAGATGAAACCACGAGTACTGTGCTCCTGCCAAACCTGTCTACTTGTACCTCAGAAGATATCCTCACAACCTAGATAATCCATAAGTGCAGCCGTCTCTCTCCCAAAACTCACTCTTCTCTTTGCTAAGACAGCATACAATCCCTTGACTTTGTGCCTGAAATATCAGAAAACAAATCCATAAAACTTAGTATTTCAGTCTTGGCAGCTCTTGCTGGGCAAGAAGATAAGCCTGTAAAAACTTCTCTCCTCATTTAACAACTTTGTTGGAGAGAAAGACAAAACATATCCTTTTTCCCTCACTTGAACAGGGAAACATCAGGAAAGGTCTAGTTTTGCTCCTGGAATCAAAGTAACCTTGGACTGTCAGCTTTAGCATCCTACTGTCTAACCAGGAACAGTCTGAAGATCTCTCTCCTTCCACATGAAACTGCTGCAGGAAAGCTAGCAGGAGGCTGTGGGTGGTGACATCTAAATCTTGCTTCTCTGTGTGTGGTCAGTAGACTGGCAGGGCTGGCAACCCCTTGGGAAAGCTGAGCAATGCAGACTCTCAAGACACACTCCAGACCAACTGCCACGGAATCTGAATTTTAACAAAATCCTTGCATGTTGAAGCATTAACCAGACAGACTTGAGTGACCTAAGACCTAACACCCTACCTTTCCTCCTCCAAGGTTAAAGCAATGAGTTTTGGAAAATCAAGAACTGAGGAAGCCAGCAAAGTTCCTATCCTGACAGTGGCCATCCCAGCTTATAACCCTGCTCCAACCCAAGGGGTTAGGCAGGGACCCAAAGGAACAGCCACTGATCAGAGTGGGCAACCTCAAAGACCAGAGGCCCAAACAGGCCTCCCGGTACGAGCCCTGCATCTCCACAAAGGAGGGTCCTCACACTGCCTCTCCAGCTGCAGGCTTTGTGACTTCTATTTACCCCAGCTGCCTAGGAAATTCACATTAATGGGATTTTATCTGCCAAAAAAATGAGAGAGGAAGCACAGTGAAATCTGCCTGACCTGGAAATGGCCCAAACCTCTGCTCCTGTTGGTTATTGTAAACAGTGACCTTCTTCTGCTCTTGTCATCTGTGTAGTTGTTGTGTGTTTTTTTAAAACAACATCAAAGAAAGCCCTGAAGCCACTACCCTCCACTGTGTCTTCCCCTCTATTCCTCCCTGCCAGACACACTCCTTCTGCTACTGAGCCAGAGACAGGCTCCACCAACAGGGGAAGGGGATGGTTTACTGCTCATCTTTCATTTCTTAAAGAGCCGGCTAAGAGGGTAAAGATCTGTAGGATCCTTCACAAAATTTGCAGAAGGGAAGGTTGAAAACAAGGAAAGAAAAAGAAGAGCAGGGTAGGTATTGCCAGGAGCCGAGACATTTTTGTATCCTAACGCTGACTTCAGTGTTCTTTTACCAACATGCTGAAAGGTAAAAACAGACACATGGGAAGAGGGATGGAGCCCTTCTAGCTATGAATGTTTGAAAAGAGACAGCTTGTGTAGGAACTCATAGAACTGGCAAGTAACCACACTTACTTTCCACAGAGCATCCCATTCGAGTTACTAAGAGGACTGAGGACTCTCAAGCTCTGTTTTCCCTTTTTCCAACTAGCTGAAGCCAATAATGCTTTCTCAAGTATTAGTATTTCTGGACCTCTGCTTATTTTACCTTTCTAATGCCAGTTCCAGAATTGCCATTTATTTCTGCATATTTTGTGATTTCATCGACCATTTTACAAAGTCACTGCCTCCTTGCACAGTTAACAGCTACTCATTCTTTATAACTGAGATAAATGCTAAGACAAGCGAGCCATTTCAATCATGTATGAAAACACCTCCTATAGAGGATCACTGTAGAGGTAATTCTGGCCAGGCCAGGCCCCACACTCAGTGTAAGGGAAATAGTTTATCTGTAACTTATGTGCAGAGGGTTTAGGCCATGCTTTGTACTGCCTACCACCACCTCCTGGGTGGTCAGTGACCTGAAGCCTACATCTTAATAAGACATGAAAAGACAAGCTGGGCCAACCATTCCTCACTTAGAAATTTGTCAGTGGAGGCCAGGCACAGCTCATGCTGATAATCCTTGCACTCTGGGAGGCTGAGGTGGGCAGATCAGTTGAAGGCAGGAGTCTGAGACCAGCCTAAGCAAGAGCCAGACTCCATCTCTACTAAAAATAAAAAAATTAGCTGTGCAAGGTGGCAGGTGCCTATAGTCCCAGCTACTGAGGAGGCTGCGGCAGAAGCATTGCTTGAGTCAAAGAGTTTGAGATAGCTCTGAGATAAGCAGAGCCCACTGCACTCTAGCCTGGGTGACAGAGTAAGATGAAGGAAGGAAGGGGGAGGAAGGGAGGGAGGGAGGGAGAGAGGGAGGAAGGAAGGGGGAGGGAGGAAGGAACGGGAGGGAGAAAGGAAGGGAAAAGATGGGAAAGGAAAGGAAGTAGGGAGGAAGAAAGAAAAAAGAAAAGAAAAGAGACAGGAAATTTGTCACTGGTAGACTAATGCTATGGCTGGGGTAAAAGCCAAAAATGTGCATACATAGAAGTCACCATAAACCAGTTCTACGAACATGGGTCAGTAAGGAGGGAAGAATGGAGCACTCACAAACAGAAGACGCCACGAAATCCCCAAGCCGGTGTCAAACACAAGCCTGGTGCCAATGCTTTCAAATGTCAGTTCTGCTCCCAGCTTTCAAACCCACTTTACCTAAACAGATCTGGGTTCCCCGTAACCAAAGAAGACACTCTAAAATAAGCAAAAAAAAAAAAAGTACCTTCACTTTTTCCAGTACCTTCAAGGTTAAGAAATAATTTTCTTAAAAAATAAAGGCAGACAACTATATCAAGAACATAATACAGATCGGCCAAAAGACAATTTCTAATTTATGGGATATGCGCGATGACAGCAATTTAAAAGCTGTTAAAAGTTGAGAAGGAAGGGGGAATCACTTTTCTTGGCCATGTTTTCAGTCAAGTACAACTTATTGCTGCTGTGTTACAACAATGATCCACAAAAGAATATTTTGTCTAGGACCTGGGGTTTTAGTGAAGCTGTCAGGCTGAATATACTGACCTTAAGTTTATTGAGAAGAAACTTATGATTTTTGTAGGAAGCAAGAGTAAAACATAAAACAGGTATGTAATAGAGAGAAATAAAAGAATTATCCTTTCTATCACTAATCTAGACTATATTTGGGCCTATCCTGGGGAAATTCAGCCGGAGTCTTGAAAGGAACTGAATTTTATCACTAGACAGGACTAAAGTGGGAACTGTCACTTTAACTTAATAAATTAAATATGCTATAAAAAGTAACGGTACCAACACACTCAGGGAGAGTTGTAAGGGGTATAAAATGCAAGGTTAAGCCAAGCTGTCTGAAAGTGAAAGGTATTTGGATATCCTATAAGGATACCAACAAGATACCCTACTAGAATATGCAATAAAAAGAAATCAGTGTGATCATGAAATCTGGAAATCAAAATAAACTCACAAATACTACATAAACGGAAGTGGACAAAACTACCACCAGCCTAATTATAGATACATGTCATTAAAATAATAGAAGATGCCTAAATTGCAAGCAGAGCAAGAAGAACAGACCAACCAACTGAGCCACAGATAAGAGACACCAACCCTTCCACAGGGCAGATGACCCCTCGCCCAAGCACTGAACAAATAATCATGCTGCCAGCCCTCAATGTCATGTTCTAAAATGAGCAGGCCAGGTTAAATGATTCTCTAGTCGTCTCGCCGCCTGTGGCTCAAATGGCTAAGGCATCAGCCACATACACCTAGGGTGGCAGGTTTGAATCCAGTCTGGGCCCACCAAACAACAATGATGGCTACAACCAAAGGAAAAAAAAAATCCTGACATTGTGGCGGGCGCCTGTGGTACCATCTACTTGGGAGGCAGAGGCAGGAGACTCGCTTGAGCCCAGGAGTTGGAGATTGCTGTGAGTGATGCCACAGCACTCTACCCAGGGGGAAAGCTTGAGGCTCCGTCTCAAAAACAAAAAAAAAAGATTCTCTAGTCAACTCTCTAACTCTAGGAATCAGAATTTACTTTCAGAAAGTCTTCTAAAAATTGTGGTATGAATTTTTTTGTTTGATTTGGTTTGGGTTAAGTATCTAGAAGTTGACTGATAACGGCATTAGTTTCACCCCCAAATCCATAGCTTTCCCATGACTATCAGGAAAAGCCCCTCCAATAACATTTATCCAGCTGTATTTACTAAAAATGCTCCCAAACTCAGAAGAGATAGACAGACACCCCAAGTGGAATCTTCTTACCATTTCGAGACACGTCAAGTTCCACCAGCTGCATGAAGTTCGCTATTTCTGGAGGGAGCCGCTGAATTTCATTATCACTAAGTCCAAGCTTTCGTAACTTGACTAGCTGGAAAAATTGCTGAAAGACAAAATAGTTTCACATAGATTTCATATATGTTTAAACTGTAAACTTTTTGGCTAATACAAAATTTAAAACAACGTGTTTTAAAAACGAATGAACACTGTGCCCTGTCAGTTTCCAGATTTTGACAGTATGCTATAGGCATGTGAAGATGCTACGACGGGGATAAAAACTGGGTGCACAGAACTCAGTATGATTTTTTGTAACTTCCTATCAACCTAAAATTATTTCAAAATAAAGACATTCTAAGAATAATGATCAACTTAATGAGAATAGCAGTCATTCCTTTATGCTACCCAGTAAATAGTCACACCTTCTACTTATGAAAATTGTTGTTAAATCTTCAATGTTAAGCACTTGTGAAAATTGGAACTAAATATTTCTAAAAGACATTAATAAAAGGCATTACTATATATCATAAAAAAATCTGTGCAGTTATAAAATATACTTTTGACCAACCTAAAAGGAGTCTGCACTGAACACATTTCCTTCAAACATGGCAGACCAAGCACGTGCATTTCCCCCACAATCATTTGAAAATGTGCTAAAAGGATACTTCGGGAATTTATACAGAGATGGACGTAAATATTAAAAAACTGAAATAAACTCACGAAGACAACTGTAAATGATAGGGGATGAAAAGCAAACTAGAAAAGTAACAAAATCCTGGAAGCTAGACAACAGATGGGCAAACGGGAACTAATAAAAGAATCAAAACGAAGCTGAAATTTAAGCTGTGGGATAAGTAGCCAGTAAGAAATGAAGTCTAGGCACCTCTGAAAGAAGGAGAACTGGTTTGAAATCTGTATAAAGAACAGTTACATCCTCATATTCTTTTCTCTATACTCAGAATGAGGCAGGAGCCTAAAACTTTCTCTCTAGAAGAGCTGACCGCAAGCACAGCTAAACACAGCTGAGGGCAGGGGGAAGGTGCCCTACTATAAAAACAGGGAACTGAGTCAGAAACCTCATCAGTGAGATCCCACCCTTGCTTGCAAAGACCTATAGACTCCAGGTTCTGAGCCTCCCCAACACACACAGCGCTTCTACGCATGTCCACCTCACTTCCAGCACCTGGATCTCTGGACACTTGAGAAAAGCTCATAACATCCAAGAGAGAGCATGTGCAGATACACACATCCCTTAGAGCAGTGGTTCTCAACCTTCCTAATGCCACAACCCACAGGTTGAGAACCACTGCCTTAGCAGAAACAAACATGATGCAAGGAAAAGGGAAAAAAAATCACCAAATAAAAAACATAAAATCCTCAGAGAAACCAGAGAAGACGAAGTAGCATGATGCCACAAAAAATTAATAAATTAGAAATAACCAGTTAGAAATTTAAAAGTATTACAGCATCAACAAAAGAATGTCATAAAAGAAGTGAGAAATAAAGTTGATTAAATTCCTCAGAAAGCAGAATAAAAAGATGAGATGGGAAATGGGAGAAAAAAGACAAGAAAATTAAGGGATCAGTTCACAAAGGTACTCTAAGAGAGTTCAAAGACAGAAAAGAGAGCACACACAGGAAACTGCAGGACATGTTTTTCTGGTTTGAAAAGCCCCACCACGTGACCAATAAACGGAATGGAGGAAAACCCATACCAAGGAATACTACAAAATGTCAGAACTCCACAAATGAATTCTAAAGGTTCCAGAGATTGGGGAAATAAAGGGAAAAGGTCATAACAAAGAACTGAGCATCAAATGACACGGGACTCAACAGTAACACTGAAAATAAGGCAATGAAACAATGCTTCAACACTGCCAGACATCATTATTCCCAACCTAAAATTACATACCCAGCCAAACTATCAATCAAGTATGATCACAGAACAAAAACATTTTCACTCATGCATGGTCTCAAAAAGTTTATCTTCCTTGCACTTTTCTCAAGAATCTGTTGTAATGTCTGGGTACAGCAGCTCATGCCTGTAATCCTAGCACTCTGGGAGGCTGGGGGCAGGTGGATTGCCTGAGCTCAGGAATTTAAGACCAGCCTGAGCAAGATGGAGACCCTGTCTCCCATCCTGAAAAATAACCAGGCATGGTGGTGGGCACCTGCAGTCCCAGCTACTCAGGAGGCTGAAGCAAGAGATCACTTGAACACAAGAGTCTGAGGTTGCTGTGAGCTATGATGCCACAGCACTCTACCGAGGGTGACAAAGTAAGACTCAGTCTTAAGGAAAAAAAAAAAAAAACCCCAGAATCCGTTGAAATGTGGAAGTAAATTTAAAAGAAAAAAGATTTGACATCCATGGAAATAGAAAAATCAACAGAACAGAGAAAAACAAAGGAAATCTTCAGGATAAAATCATGAAAGGAATTCCGAGATGCCAAGTGAACATCAGCCCCTAAGAGCAACCTGTCTACCCTGGAACAAAATGCAAAGGCTCCCAAAAGGACGTTTTGAAAAACATAAATAAAAACATATCTGAGGGATTATCTGATATGTTTGGGAGTATCAAGAGCAGACTTACAACTCTGTCACAATGTTTGGTAATAAATTAGAAACAGGAATAGAGAAAACAAAGCAGGCAAAAAGGAAAAGTGTGATTAATTCCAGGAAATATATAATATAAAGTAAAAGACTATATAAGATTTGATTATAAATAGTCATAATATCTAGATTGATAAAACCAAATTTATGTTATGTCAATACTGAGAAATAGGGAAGAAACTATAAGAGCTAAAATATCATCTTCCATAAAAGAAAAATCAATAGATAACTATAAAGTGCGGGGGTGGGGGGGATCAAGCTGTAAAAGCAAGCCGTTTATCAATAAGAAGGCTATTGGCTGGAATATCCACGAGCCGGGGTTCTCAAAAGGCAGAAACTCTAATGGAGGAGAAGGCAAGAAGCTATTGTTTTTCGTTGCCACACTACATAGCTCACTGCATTTTTTAAACTGTTTACATCCACTACTTTACTAACTACAGAAACTGAATTTATAAAGGAAAAAAATCTCTACTAAAATCACAGGATGCTCCAAACATTAATTCCGTAGGATGCTAACATTTAATAGTCTTCATATTTTTCACTGGTAAAAGGGATTGCACATATATATATTCATACAAAAACTCCTTTTGGACAGCAATTGGTCAATACATAGAAAAAAGTTTTTAAATCCACTGACATACTTCTGGGCTTCTGTTCTTATAACTGTAATTCACAAACGTATGTTTCCATTATTATCAGTAAAAATGAAAAACTAGAAAATGTACATTTCAAATAAGGGAAACAACTGCATGTTTTTAAATACTTCAGTATTATACAAACAAGAAGAATAGATATGATGGTCAGGTGTGGTGGCTCACGGAAGAGGCTAAGGCAGGAGAATCATTGGAGGCCAGGAGTTGAAGACCAGCCTGGGCAACACAAAGAGACCTTCTCTTTACAAAAAATAATAATAATAATAATAATAATAATAATAATAAAGAAAGAAATCAGCCGGATATGGTGGAAAGCATGTTAGTCCTGGCAATATACTTAGGAGGCTGGGGTGGGAGGATCACCGAGCCCAGGAGTTTTGTGGTTGCAATGAGCTATAATCATGCCACTGCACACCAGCCTAGAGGAAAGAGTGAGACTCTATCTTTAAAAAAAAAAAAAAAGCCAATATTATAAAGACTATTGAACTTGGGAAAGATTTACAATGCAAATATAACTAAAAAAGAAAATAAAATTCCAAGTACACTACGTTAAAAGCCACGAGTGCCTGAGGACTGACAGGAAGGGAATATGGGGGCAAAGCAGTTATATTAGGTGACCGGAATAATGCATGAATGACTTTTTAAATTTTTTTATATAAAAAAGACAAGATATTTCTAAATAAACTATGAATATCAGCAAATGAATGCTTCCAATTAGCTCTACGCGATAATGAAGAAAGTGCTCAAGAGGAGAACTAATCCTTTGGATTTCTTTAATCATACAGTTGAGATTTAGGTTCTTAAGAAAGACATTGAAATTTCTTTATATTGGTTGTACTAAAGCATTCACTAGCACAAAAGCTATTCAAAAGAGTCACATATTTGAATAATTGAGCTTATGCCAATTGTTCAAAGCGTCTGACAGTTTCATAATACATCAATGTGTTTACTCAAGCATGAAAAGCTCACTTTGTTTTCCAGGAAAGACATAATAGCAAAAGTACAAAACCTATCACCATTTCCATACATTCAGGGCACATTCTGGAACAATACAGGGAATCAAGTCAATAAAGTAGTTAGATCTACAGTGAATTAGGGAGCATTATGCATGTGGATAGCCTACAAAACCCCCACATCCAATAAAATTCCTAGCATCAAGAAAATTGAGGTTTGATTCTGCATGTTAAAATCATCCAGCTAGAACCAGTCACAATTACTACTTTATTCAACTTGGGAAGCACATACCAGAGGTAAAAACAACCCTATCTGACATGATCCCAAAATGAAACCAGCAATTCCTCAATCCTTCTCTCATCATCCTGATGTGGTCTTAACACAGTGTCCAAATGCTTTAAATTAACTACTTTCTTATAAGATCAATGCAAAGCCACACAAATGATATTAAATTCTCAAATTTTCAACTTCCTCAGATAGTCTGGGAAAAGAATTCAATAAGCTATAACCCTTTCTGCCTTGCTTTTGAGATCAGCCAGAGCACGGGAAGAACAATTCCTGTAGCTGTCTTGGCAGGGCGCCTTAGTGCTGAGCAATCATGTGACAGAACACACAGACACCATTCTTCAACTCCACCATGTTTGATTATAGCTCACTGATCCACTTAGAGCACATTCTGTACAATTATATGCAAAGAAACCCAAATTGCCTTGGGTTGTTATGCTACACCAGCCTTCTTATAGCCACCATTGCTTTTAGCAGCTACAGTCTTTAATTTGGTTAAAAATGTTGCTTTTTTCCCATTTTCCATGTCCAAAAAGATTCTTTTCCTTTTTCTTTTTTTTCGTAGAATGTTAGTACCCCCTTTTGCTCTTTAGAAAGGAACAGAGGAAATCTCAGGCCTAAAACAGCTATGTCTAAGGATCAGCCAATTGTCTCATTTGCCCAAACTTCTCCATCATGTATAGAAAACATAAACCATTGTTACAGATTCACATGAGAGACAGTAGTGTAAAGACTGTTATGAATTCCTGAAGACAGTATGTGACTCTTCACAAAGATGACACCAAATTTACTCATAGATTTCTCTTCTCAATACTCTAACCTGTCACCTAAATCTTGGCCCTTTCCATCCTACCTAACTCTAATCACATCCTTACTCCTGTCCTCGAGAACTCAGACTGCATTTCTTATCAATCACCTTGTGAACCAATCGTTCTAATCATGAAGTAACATTAATACTTCGTACAGTATACATCATTTGTACCAACTGTATATTATTCCTTTTTGTGAGACCTAACAAAAAATGATTGTGACTTTATTATCCGTTAAAGCAATGACATTAAAACTAGAGGAGGAGGAGAGGTGAGGATAACTAAAAACAACAACGACGATGACAATATCAGTAGTGGCATTAAAGATATTAAGTAAGCAGTTAATACCTTTACTGAGGGACTCTCTATGCTTGGCAGTGAGCTTTAGACACGGCACAGATTACATTCATTCATCAATTAAGACTGTTACAATACCTACACCAGGTAACTATTGCTGCATAACAAACTATTGCAAATTTAGCAGTCAAAAATTTTTAAGTTGCTCACATTTCTGTGAGTTGCCTGGGCAATTCCTCAACTGGTCTCACATAGATTCACTCATGCATCTACATTGAACTACACTTGCAGAGGTGTCCAAACTTTTTTTCTTTTCTGCCACACATTGGAAGAATAGGAGTTGTCTTGGGCCATACATTAAACTCACAAACACTAATGAAAACTGATGAGAGAAAAAAAAATGGGGGGCCATGCATACTTTTCACGATATCTGACATCACAGATAAGCATAACATAGGTCTCAGATAATCTACTTGAGGCCCATGGACCACAGGCTGGACACCCTTGGCTATAGTATCAGAAGAGCTGGAGGATCCACACTAGCTCACTCTCCTGTCTGGCACTTATTACCAGCTGTCAGCTGAAACCCCTGTTCTCCACAAGACCTCTCTTCCCTTAAACTAGAGTGACTTCTTTACATGAAGCTCTCAGGGAAGCATGCAAAAAGGGCAAAAAAGGCTCATACCTATAATCCCAGCACTTTGGGAGCCCAATAAGACCTCTTGATGCAGCCAGGGCAACACAGCAAGACCCCATCTCCACAAAAAATTTAAAAATTATGGCCAGACATGGTGGCTCACACCTGCAATCTTAACACTCTGGGAGGCCAAAGCAGGAAGATCTCTTAAGCTCAGGCTATCTCCTGAGCAAAAGCAAGACCCATGGAAAATTTAAAAAATTAGCCACATGTTGTAGCGGGTTGCCTATAGTTCCAACTATCTGGGAGGCTGAGGCAGGAAGATCGCTTGGGTCCAAGAGTTTAAGGTTGCAGTGAGCTATGATGCCATAGCACTCTAACCTGGGCAACAGAGTGAGACTGTCTCAAAAAAAAAAAAATTTTTTTTTTTTTTTTTAATTAGCCAGGCATGTTGGCACATGCCTATACTCTCTGAGGAAGGAAGATCTCTTGAGCCCAGGAGTATGAGGTTGCAGTAAGCTATGATGAGGTCACTAGACTTTAGGTTGGGCAACAGAGATGCTATTTCAAAAAAAGGAGGGGGAGGGAACAGTCTTTCTTTCTTTCTTTGGGATGCCACACCCTCTCACTCCTTTACACTTCCCACACACACACACACACACATACACCACATCTACCCCTCTCTTACTCCAGGGTCTCTACTCTCTTCTCTCCCCCTTTTCATCTCTTCCCCTCATTCTCTTCCCTCTAATAAATACTAATCTTGGCCTAGAGTTGCTGAGCCATTCTCTCACTCTCTTTCTCTCTCTTCCCCACATCTCCTCCTCTCTCCCTACTTTCTCTTCTGCTCTTTCTCTTTTCTTCTCCCCACTCTCGTCCCTCTCTTTAATATAAAATAAACTGGCATGTTTATGTCCTTAAAACATTTACACAAAAGACACAAGAACTGCTGGAGCCTAGGTAGGTCTTGACATCTGCATGATATCTTTTCTGCTACATTTTATTGGTCAAAAAAATAAATAAATGTCACAAAGCCAGCCCACATCTGGGGAGTAGAGAAATTTCCTCCATCATGCAGATGGAAAGAATGGCATAAATCACATTAAAAAGCAAATGGAACAAATCTGCAGACATCACATTACCAGATCTCAAATTATACTACAAGGCAACAAGAACCAAAACAGTATGGCACTGGTACAAAAATAGATACATAGACCACTGGAACAGAACAGAGAACCTAGACATAAAAACAGCTATCTACAACCAAATGATCTTCAACAAAGCAGACAACACCTCCTAGAGAAAAGAAGCCCTCTTAACAAATAGTGCTGGGAACATCAGATTGCCATACACAGAGGAATAAAGCAGGATCCCTGTCTCTCACCATTTATAAAAATTCAAGATGGATACAAGACTTAAAAGGCATGAAACCATAAAAATTCTGTAAGAAAATGTAGGAAAAATACTTCGAGACATTGGCCTAGGCAAAGAATTTATGACTAAGACCCCCAAGGTTATTATAGCAACAACAAAAATAAATAATTGGGACTTAATTAAAAACTTCTGCATAGCAAAAAAAAAATAACAGAGCAAACAACTTAAAAAATGGGAAAAAATATTTGTAAAATGTACATCTGATAAAGGGCTGATATTCCAAATGTATGAAGAACTCAAATAAGCAGGATAAGAACAATCCCATTAAAAAGTGGGCAAAAAACATGAACAGAAGTTTTTCAAAAGATATATAAATGGCCAACTAATATAGGAAAAAATGCTCAACATCACTAATCATGAGGGAAATACAAATTACAACGACAATGAGATTTTTTAAAGTTAAAAAAGCAATAGATGCATGGATACAGAGAGAAAGGAATGCTTATACACTGTTAGTGGGACTGCAAAGTAGTGCAACCTCTGTGGAAAACAGTACACAGATTTCTCAAAGAAATAAAAATAGATTTACCATTCCACCCAGTAATCTCACTACTGGGTATCTACCCAAATGAAAATAAGTCATTTAATCAAAAAGGCACTCAAATGTTTATTACAGCACGATTCACAATTGCCAAAATGTAGAATCAACCCAAGCGTCCATCAATTCACTGGTGTAACAAAATATGGTCTGTGTGTATGTGTGCATACCGTGGAGTACTAACCAGCGATAAAAATAATTAATGTCTTTTGCAGCAATTTAGATGGAACTGGAGACCACTGTCCTAAGTGAAGTATCTCAAGCATGTAAAAACACTACTTGTACTCCCTAAAAATTTGGAACTAATTGATGGGCACGCATGGGCACAAAGAGAAGCCAAGTGATTGGAAATCACGGTGAGGGAAAGGGAAGGGAGAGGGAAGGAGGAGAAGGATAACACACATAAAAACTGGGCAGATGATTATATACAAAATTCTATCACTGATCACAGAGTAACTACTTTTCTAAAGGAAATTAAAAGGGAAAATAATATACTGAATAAAGCTAAGATCTTTTTTATATATGAAGGTACAGAAAAAAGCCCAAGAAATAGTCACAGAATAAGAAAAGAATAAATTTGGTTAAAGCAGAGAATTCAAATAGTCATCTCACATCCATAATTTGAATTTGAAAGAGTCTTAACAAACACTGGAAAATAAGAACTGTTAGCTAAGTAAGTGTTAATTAGATGCTCTTCTCCCCTAGTGTGCCTCGGTAAAGAGGTTGGAAAAGAAATGCCTATGGGTTAATCACTTCTCTTCTCTGATCCTCTGTTTTCTTGTGTAAAAAATAAGCATTAGATGATCAAAGGGTTTTTTTTAGTTCCAAAAACTGTAGGAATGCATTTCAAAATACCTTCAAGATGGAAGAGGAATGGAAATCCTATTAGCACACAATATAATATTAAACATGAAGTTAAAAATGCATAAAATTACAGAAAGTAGATTAGTGGTTGCCTAGGAAATGGGAAATGATTGCTAATGGATATGGGTTTCTTTTGGGGGGGGTGATGAAAATGTTCTAAAATTCATAATGGTGATGGAAACACAACTGTGACTATATTTAAAACTACTGAATTATGTGTTTTAAATGGGCCAACTGTGTCGTGAGTTATATCTCAAAAAAGATGTCAAAAGAATGCATGGAATCGGGACACAGCAATGAAGAAGAAACCTATTAGTAACAAAAGACTAAGCTGGGAATACACAGATACTTTCGTTTAACTGAATCCCTATAACCAAGTAAAGTAAAGCTTTTAGTGTCCAGTTAACAGATAAAAACTAAAGTCCAACGTTAGCAGCTCCCCTGGCACTGCATACCACTTAATAACATTTTTTAACAAAAACTCCAAAATAAGCAGAAAGCAGTGGCTCATGCCCATAATCTTAGCACTCTGGGAGGCCAGGAGTTTAAGACCAGCCTGAGCAAGAAGGAGATCCCATCTCTACTAAAAACAGAGAAACTAGCTAGGCACTGTGGCAGGTGCCTATAGTCCCAGCTATTTGGGAGGCTGAGGCTAGAGGATCACTTGAGCCCAAGAGTTTGAGGTTGCTGTGAGCTACGATGCCAGAGTACTCTAGCCTGGGTCAACAGAGTGAGACTGTCTCAAAAAAAAAAAAAAAAAAGAAAGAAAGAAAGAATACAGAAAAAAAGAAAAATTCTAAAATAGAACCATTTTGGAAGAGTACAGAGTACAAATCCTCAGGTACCTAATATGGCAAACAAAAAACATTTGTGAAATTACATTCTAATTAGCTAAGTAAAACAAAGTCATGGGTGTCGGGGAGCTTAAGCTAAGAAAGGAGTAACTACTAAAATGATGCCAAGCACTTGTATTCCAGCTTGTTGGTGAGTCGTGATGGAAAGAAAAGAGCAAGCTAAGGAACCTGCCTGTGCGAGCACATGGGGGGGCTGCTGTCAAGCCAGGCCAGGCAGGGAGAGCAGATGGTGAGAAATCTAGACAGATAAGACAATGAATCAATTTCTAGAGGATCATGGGCACTGAGACTTGACGAACATCCAGATAAAGCCCTGGGCAAGGGAAGGCTGAAGAGACAAAGAATGCAAAGACAGAATCTGATACAAGTACAGCAAAGGACATACAAAAAACAAGGTTCTGCTAGGTCCAGTTTGGGGAAGCCCAGAGGGAGGTGTCACTAAGCAGCAGGATAGTGAAACTCAGGAAACAGATGACAGTGTATTCAACTTGGAATCAGACTTTGTTGATTAAGGTTGAACAATTTTTCAGAGAACAGAATTCTAAAGAGGATCACAAATAATTAAGAATCTGAAATACTGGTTCAACAACATAGGAAGCTTATATCCACAGACTACTGGCTCAGGTAATAGACAATAAATATGAAATGAGGCAAGGGGTTTAATCTCTCAATAAAACTAACCATTTTCTCTATTATCTGAAAGAGGGAGAAGTGTTTTCCCTTGCTTGGAAGACAAATCAATGAAGCAGATCACAGAAGAAAATGCTTTTCCGGCTACAAAATATAATTTTAGTAAGTTCATCTTCCAGAGTTCTTTCCTCGTCTGGCCCTAAAAAGCTACAGGTAAGCCAAATTTCAGAGAAGCAAATTAGTCCCCGCTGAGTGTTAGCATGTGTGAACTGGAGCATTTATACTCAAGATGCTTACATTTACCTTGCTTAAAATCCTTCTTTTTCTAACGTTTCTGTATTCGGGGCTCCACTCATAATTTTACCCTCTGATTTATTGGTATATTTTAACGTTTTCAAGGTGCTTTCGCACATTATCAACCTGTCCCCATTAATGATCTTTACCAAAGATGTAAATGCCAAGGTTGCCACTCCCCTCCGATAAATTCAAATAGCTTCGGAGTGAATCACATTGAAAAATCAAGAAACAGGGAGTTTTTCATTTATTATGCTATGATCAGAAGAGTGAATAAGGCTAGTAGTGGCATCTGCAATCATCTGAAGGAAAGATGTTTATTAAAAGCAAAATAGATGAGGATAGCATTCTTTTAGTGGGAGCTTGCATGAGGGGATGAGTTCTGGACATGGGAGGACCAGGTTGAAGGCACAGATGAGAACTGACAAGATGTGGACTGAGTAGAGTTAGCAGGGCACCAAGAAGGATGAACTACAGTGAGTAAGAAAAGGTATCAAACTGCAACGCTACCAATAAGGCAATGATTAAACACAGCATGGTAAATTCAGGCAACGAACTATTATATGGCCTTTAAAGAGCATGTTTCTGGACAGCAATAACGTGGTAAGTGTATATGTTCTAGGATTAAGGGGGAAATGTAAAATTGTATATATGTACAGTGTACGACCTATTTTGTTTAAAATGTAATTGAAATTTTATGAGAAAGAACTGCTTTAGGGCAGTGCCTGTGGCTCAAAGGAGTAGGGCATATGCTGGAGGTGGCAGGTTCAAACCCAACCCCAGCCAAAAACTGCTTTAAAAAGATAAATCCACTGAGAAAAAAAGAACTTATACCAAATGATTAAAGATTATTCAGCTTTTTGGTATTAATGTTTTATGCCACAGAAAACCAAAGATTCTATTTATCTATAGAAAGTGTTGCTTTTCCTTGACATTTTCACTTATTGTGTATCAAGCAAAACTTGAAAAAAATGGAGGTATTAACAGTTTACATATAGGAAAAAAGTTCTTCTAACAAGAAGTCAAACAGATATTCAACAAAGCTAACTAAAGTGGTCTTATATTTTGACATCAAATTTTCAATAAGGTTGAATTTTTCACACATTATACTCAGGAAAACATCACATAACTCGGATGGAATATAATTTTGTTCACTAGGCATTATATCATGGACTCAATACAAGCTAAAAGCAGCAACAAGCACTAGAGGTGTAATATGCTATTGCCTGCTGGGTCTGAAAGTGGAGGAGATATTTAAACAAGTCCTTATTCCTAAGGGACATCTAGAGATGACATGGGACAGGTAGACCACAATAAAAATACAAGGTAGAAAGTGAAAATCATAATAAATGAGGCACGAACTACCATAAGAATAAATGTCTCTTGTTCTTATAAACTGTATCTGTTCTGCTTAGTTGGGGGGCGGGGAGTCAACTGGGTTGTTTTATAGGCAGTCACACCACATCAGTAAAATCAAACATTCCCATGAAGCATCAAATAAGAATGGATGATTCAGAGAAACTGCATTAGGAAGAGTCTTGCTGAATTTTCTCAGTAGATACATTAACACGTGGATCAGCACTTTGCCTGTATTCTAAAGAGACAGGCTTAGCAAAGAAAAAACTCGCATGAGCAACAGTAATGAATCCTTAACTTGGATGAATGAAATACCTCAGGACCATCTGCTAGTTAGATGGTTTTTCATCACCTGAAGTAATAAACTGATACCTCCTCCAGCCAGGGTTTTGATCTTTTTGGATAGCAAACAAGAAATGAAGGACTGAGTCACTGACCCAGTACCTAAGAAATTAATCTGAGTTAGATTACAATCACTCAAAATGGTCCATAATCTTCTAAAGCAACATTTAATGACACTTTAGTGCATACAAATAATAAGGAAAGGAGAAAGAAAAGGAATTTGTCTCATAGTCTCAATAATGCTGAAGACTAGATTGTTTTATTATCAAGAGATCTAGATGGGTGGGGGAGGGACTTGACTAACCAGTTAATACAACATATTGCAGCCAAGAATTTATCTCCTAAACTGCAAACAGATTAAGCCTTGCAATGGTAGCCATGATGCTGCTAAATTTGTTTTGGAAAGTCTGTTTCAAAGAATTGTCAAAGTACTTTTTCAAAAGAAAAAGAAAGGCATTAGAGAGCAACAGAATATAGGAAACACTTAAGGAACAAACAATCCTAGCATTAGAGGCAAGCATATTTAAATCCCATGAGATTTCACACAATTTAAATATGCAACTTGGTTTTTGCATGTATTAAGAAGTCATGTGAACTGGATTAATTGTGTAATGCTGTTTGTTCAGATGTTTTGGCCCTAACCAGATTTCAGGTATTTAGAAATATAATAATCTAATTATAATCACTGCACAATTTAACAATGGAGAAGGGTTTAACTTGCCTCAAAACATTTTCTAACATATTCTAAATCTACATAAGCTACAACATAATATATTGTGTCATTTCTATAATCATAATTAAAGATTAAAATTATGTAATCTTAGCATAAGGGGTTTTCTCCACCCAGTCTTGCAGTCCAAAGTGTTTATAGCTCCAGTAAGAGATGGCCTTATACCTGCAAAATAAATCCTCTCCTATATTTATATTTCTCACACATACTAAATTCATAGTTTCCTACTGGTTGACCAAAACCGTTAAGTGAAAAAGCAAGATGGAAATTACTGAGAGTATATTCCCTAGCAACTCACAAACAGTTATGCAAAAACAAAACAGATCTCATGCCGAACCCAGCATTTTAGCTCCACAAACAGAACAAAATATTCAATTCTAATATTAATCAAGATGAAGAAGCACAAATACAAGTCTAACAGCAACCTTTTCCAATTATCCTACTACTTAAGGAACAAGAGAAACCATTAGTATCCATCACATTCTTCTCAACTCCCATGTTCTGCAGTTAGATCTGATTAAATGCTGAAGTCCATCAAGTCTGCTTTTTTTTGTGACCAGAAAAGGCAAAGCTCTCTCAGAGCTGCTTTATTTAAAGCTGCTCTTTTTGACATTCTTTAAATTCTATTTTTCCTGCTTACCAGCAACACAGATAAAAGGTGAAACTAACATTTCTACTGTTCTTTCATATAAGAATGGAAAAATGCTGGGTGGTGGCCTATAAGCAACACAATGAGGCCACCCCTCTACTACAGCATCTAAGGACACGGTTCTTTCACTGTAACTAAGCTCTTTAAATACATTCTGGCAGCATGCTTCTATGTGCCAGCAGCTGTCTCCTCTATGTAAATACTATACAGTAAGTACCTTCCTCAGCACACAACCTCAGTTTTCAGCCAGAAATCTCTCTTGGTGATTCTCAAATAAAAAGAATATTCAAGAGAAAGGGAATGTAGGGATTCCATAGGCTAATCCCAGCATTCCTTCACCTCCTGGACATCTAAGAAACAAGCAACAGCTCCCTGATATCCAGACAAAACAGCACGGTTCGGTCTCTGTAAGTTCCTGAAGCAATTTCCCTTGGGTAGTTCAGTGGCTCCCAGCGTCTCTGCTACCAGCTCCCCAGCCTCCTACTCCTAGCGCAGAGTCCAACTTTTTACCCAGATAAGTATAATAAAAGGAAGTGAGATCACCACCCCCGGCTCACTGTATCTTATCATCAGTGCCAACTGACTCTGTCCTGGTACCAATGCCTCCTTTTCTCTCTGGAAAGCACTTTCCACAGCCTGGTATTCCAAGATGATGATTCATTAAAGACTTCTTTTAAGGAAGAACATCTCAGGTGGTGCCTGTGGCTCAAAGGAGTAGGGCGCCGGCCCCATATGCCAGAGGTGGCGGGTTCAAACCCAGCCCCGGCCAAAAACTGCAAAAAAAAAAAAGAACATCTCATATGCATGGGTTAAAGCAATCTGAAAAGCTTTATTATTAGACAGACTTTGAAAGTCTGATTTCAAAAACTTTACCATACTGGTTTTTACAAAAGCAGCTCTAAAAAAAAATAAGAAATGCCTCTAAATGTGCCAGTCACTAGGCCAGGGCTTCCACATACATAATCTTACTTAATCCTAAAAACAACCCTAAGCCGGGCAGTTACTTTGATTTCATAGATGATGAAATGGAAGCACAGAAAGGTTGCTTACCTGAACCCAGATTACATCCCTGCGTAAGAGCCAGGATTCCAATGCCTGTTCAAAGCCCCAGCCTGACTACTATAAAGGACAGGGCAAATGGCTGTGGAATCCCAAATCTATAATCCCAGTTCCCCAATTTACTGGCGACCTGTGCAACCTCATACAAATTATTTAAGCTCTCTATGCTTCAGTTTCTTCATCTGGTTAAAAAAAAAGGGGGTGGGGAATATTAATAGCTCCTACCCCTCAGAGGACCAGAGCAGGTACCCAGAACAATGTGTTGCATATGAGAAACATTTAGTAAATGTTAGCTCTAATTATTACTATTATACTACCACATACCACACCCTCCTATATGTCCAAGTTGCTAAAACTTCTCAGGTATAAGAAACTTAGGTCCAATTATAGCATCTTGCTGTGCTTTGAGTATACTTATAGGATGGAGCTAAGTGCTAAATGAGAATTATGCTA
This sequence comes from Galagoides demidoff, assembly GCA_963574575.1. Lineage (NCBI taxonomy): Eukaryota > Metazoa > Chordata > Mammalia > Primates > Galagidae > Galagoides > Galagoides demidoff. The sequence goes on from CAUYQV010095473.1 coordinate 41,975, forward strand.
ACACATTTGAAGACTTCTTTCATTTTCAAAAGCAGAAAAGGATCACAAACAAAAAGCCATCACACACAGAAAGCCACAGGTTTCTGGGACCAAAAGCTTAAAGAGTCTCAAAACTAGTTAACAAGTCCAATAACCCAATCTACCATGTAGCCTGAGAACTACTATCCAAACATAGCAAGTAAATTCTGAACAAGTTTTTCATACTAATCAAATCATCACAGACAAAGCCAAAAGTGAACTAAAACCTATGTGAAAGGCATGGAAAGATTTCAGGGAAGCTCAGTAACCTACAGAGCAGTATCTGTCAAGACTGAAGGAAGGGTGCACCTGAATCAAGCACAAAAAGAATGCAGGGCAGGTGCAGAGGCCTGCAGCCCACCCAGGAGACACTGCTGTGCGCATTAGAAGATAGGGACAACCCTGGCCAGACTCAGCCCTAGTCCTGGCCCTGCCAATCACCAGCACCAAAGCCCCTCAGCTGGACCTCTGGGCTCTCTTCCAGTGCCAACAGCCTGAGATCCTAACTACAGAAGGGAAGCAAAGCAGGTAAGATGAACTAACCCAGTTTTCTTTTTCTTGGCCTTTGAACTAAGAACCTCCAACTCTCCAATGGGTTCTGTTCAAAACATTCATTTGTAGAAATACAAACTCAGAATGCAGTTCCTTGTGCATGGGGACATTGCAAATAGTGATTAAGTCTTCAAGTAAGCCTACTTGAAAGTCTGCTCAGCCCCTAATGCAGTGTAAACATGTCTCGAGCTTTCCAATGGTTATCCACTGGTTACAGAACAAAGTACAAACACCTCAGCTTTGCATGCAGGGCCCTCCTAACCTGGCACTCTGATAACATCGTCAACATTTTTGTGGGTTGTGAGAGTATATGAAGTGTTTGTTCCTATCTCATGCCACTAGCACAACTACACAGTGACTAATCAGCTATTACAAACTGAACTTCAGAAAGACAACATGGCATGTAAAGCACCAGAGCCACACCTTCAGTTAGCCTCTCGGCTGCAAGGCCAATGTCCTTCCTAACTTTTGACCTACAGGTACCCAGCCTTCCCGACTCTAGTAGCCCACACCCACTGGCCTTCACACCCATGTTCTGGCCCCAGTGAATCATCTGCTATTCCCAACAACCTTTCCCCAGCTACCACCATCTAATCATCCTCAAATGTCACAACCTCTCTGAAGCTTTTACCCAATTATCTGGGCAGAATTAAAGCTGCTTCTTCAGAGCATTTCTTCTCTGCCCTTTCATGAGATTAAGAAGCCTTCCATGGTAATAAACCACATTAAACACACAAACACATCCCTCAGAACACTCACCATGGTCCTGCTATCAATCCAGTTATCAATCGATACTGGATGCTTAATTGTTGAGCAAAGTAACATTACACGATTTTGACTGCTTTTTATTAAAATGCTTATTCAAAAATGCATTCTGAGTTTCAACTCAGGATATTTGGAGTCCATCTGTGCTTTGTAAGCAACCCCATCCCCACCCCCAACATCTCCTAGTCTGAAAAATGGGGAGGAGCAGCTTTTGTGTCAGAATGAGAGAACCAAATCCATCAGACCTTAAGAATCCTGAGGCAGTTGTTAAACATGTGAATTCCTAGGCCCACTTGTTACTGCACAATCTCTAGGCACAAGGGTTTGGGAACCTTAATAGCTTAACAAATGCTCCCATGAAAACACTGGGTTAGATCACTGGGTCCCAATCCTGCCTGCATATTAGAATCATACCTTATACAAGATGGGGCAAGGTTTGGGCAGGGGGTTAAAGCACACACTTATAGTATGAAGTAAGGGCAATACACTCCCCAAAGAAGAGAAAACAGATGCCGGGGGGGGGGGGAGGAAGAGTATTAAAAAAAAAAAAATCTTAGTTACTACAATGGTTTGCAGTTCTCTAAAGGGCCACAGTCTGTATGCAGACATATGATACACCTGCATATTCCATTATGATGGAAAGAGAGATTATGAAAAATACTTCTCAAGAGATTGTGGGAGGGGTCAAATGAAAGTTAGTTTGAGGAACTCAGGGTTGAGTCGATGAACAAAGTCAATCACTCTTGCATAGGACTCTCCCCTCATCTCATACACTTGCCCTACAGTTGTTTTGAATTGAGTCAAGATTTGCTAAGTGGGGTGTAGGTCAAAGATGATACAAACTGGAAAGGTAGAGCCTAGATATACATGGACATCTTTAGAACGGGACACCTTAACAAAGAAGCTTTTAATATGTCATGTGTAGCAACTGCTGGAGACTCTCTATTCTCCTTTTGAGGTCTCAGAGCCAGGAGTTGGTTCAACGTCCCTTCTTATTTCAAGATAGCGTCAAAGGACTGGGGAGGTTCCTTTATCCTAAATTTAAAAAAAAAAGGAAATGAGGCTCTAGGCTAGAGGAAGGCAAAGCCTGTTTAGGGTTAAGATTAGAAATTATAATTAAGAATCCAGACCTTTCCAAAGGCTCAGGGCCTGGCCAGCTGTGATGATCAGGACTCCAAAAGAAAAATGGGGCATAACCTGGAAGAGATATAAAGATGTCGCCTGAGCAAACATTTAGGCAGAATGTCTGCAGGATGGGGCAGTAGCCACAGTGAAAGGATGTCCTGATCTAGTGTATTCCTTTGAGAGAATGGCCGTCACAGGCCAGCAAGAGCAGGAATGGAAACTGTGATCAAGCCATTCCTTTGCTCGAAAAACCTTTCAGGACACTTAGCCAATAAGTTACTCAAAAGGATAAAAGAAGCCAAGAATAACCAGAGAAGGAAAGTGAAAGAACACAGCAACAGAAGAGGAAGGCAATGAAAGTTACACACCATAAAAAGCAGAAAGCAGAATCAAAAGGACATGAAAATCATGATTTCAGAACAAGATTGTAGTTTAAAGATTATCTAGCCTGTGGCTCTAAGAACTGGACAATCTCCTGTGCCCCACCCACCTCCTGCAAACCAGTTCTAAACCCACTAATTACCATCAGACTCCTGGGTCCCACACTGGGACAGCTATTCAGTAGGCTCAGGTGACTGTGAGCAGCCAAGTCTGGGAGACACAGGGCAGGGGCTGGGCTTATGGAAACCAGCTGGCTGGAGAATAGCTCTGAAACCAGAACCCAGTTCCCTCCCTCCCTCCCTATGTGTAGGTGAAGGTCTTCCCAGCACCTCAGTGACTGCTCCTCCTTTTCTGAATGCCAATAATACAATTCTAGTTGTATTTGCAATAATATCTTCTCTGAAGCCACTGTCAACTTTGAAGAGTGCCTCCTTCCCTGTTTCTACAGCTCCAGGAACAGAAAGCATACCTATTAATGTTTATAAGACTCCCTATTTTCCACCAGTGACTTCTCTGCCAATTCCTAGTGCTAATTTTCAAAGCAGTGGCAGTAGAGAGAGTTCACTGAACAGGAGGGGGGAGGATGACGTGGCTCCTAGGCTCCCCAGCTTCAGAGAACTGACTGGCTGCCCACATAAGCAGGCTGCTATACAAGTCCATCTTTAAGGCAAGACAGCCAAATTTTAGAAGTTGGTAACTTTTCAAAAATTTCTTCCTCTACAGACCCACAACACTCCCCATCCAAAATCCATTCCTCAACCATTGTATAGTCAAGATTAGAGCCTATTGCCGTTATGAAGTATGCACCACATAAGGCAAATTTCAAAGGAAAATTCAGTGCCCTTTCTCCATCTATGGTTTATAGGCAACAATAAGTACACCAGACACTGGAATACACTCAATACACAATAAGCAGAACAGCAAGACTAGTGACAAGATTTGTAAGAGAAGACTGCAGGGAACATCAAATAGCCTGTGAATAGTTACAGCCTGTCGCAAGGTAAAAGAATCAGACTTGCTTGGTATGGCCCAACAGCAGGAAACTAAAGGAAGAAAAACGTTCCCCTATATACTGAACTAAAATCAACAGGGTCCTTTGGGAGTACAACAAATTCTCTGTTCAAGCACAGGTCAGGTGACCACTTAGTATGGTCTCATGAAGGGGACTGAAGGACCAGATGGATGGTTGATCTACTAAGTGCCTTGCTGGATTCCACAAGTTCAATTTCCATGCACATTCTCGTCCCGCTACTCAAAATTTACCAAGGCTCTTACGTAACAGCACACGGCACGCACTCTAGTCTATAATTAACGAGCACCAAGTAACAGCATTTACAAGTAACGAACAGCAAAACAATCTACAGGTCTTCTGGCGTCATAAGAGAGCATCCAAAATTGAGGTCAGGACGTGATGTCACATCCCCTGGTAAATCACAAGAAAAATAAAGGGAGCACTAAGTCAGGTAGCAAAAAATATGGCACGATTTGCCTGAGTATTGGGAGGGAGAAGGAAAGAAAGATCTTGCAAGAAAATTAACGGTTTGGCTTTTCCACAAGAATACGTGCTGCCATACTTTATGTTCTTTATAAGAGAATTTGTATCCTCTCCTCAAGAGTTATGAAGAACTTTTAAATGTGTAATTTAAATGTCAATATTTTCCATGCTAGGGACGGCACCTGTGGCTCAAAGGGGTAGGGCACCGGCCCCATACACCAGAGGCAGTGGGTTCAAACCCAGTCCCCAGCCAAAAATTTTTTTTTTTTCCATGCTAACAGAAGCTCATTTTTTAATTTAAAAAACAAGCCTCACAGATGAGAACAGTGTCCTAAATGGTAAAGACATGTCCAACCAAGTAAAGGGCTGTGACGCTCAGACCAAGCACAGGATAGCCACAGCTTACCCTCTGGAGTCACAGGGAGGCTCAGGGAACCAGAGAATTTAGAAAACCTCAAATGTTTAAACCTGGGAGACGTGTCCAAGCATCCAAGCTGTTTTTTCTAGAAGAGCTAGAAGGATGGCACTGTCTGACAGTGTTTCCTCTAACAGCCTTCAAAGGACTTGGGTTCTCAAAGTTCTCACTAGGCTCAGCCTTCCTCACACATAGGAATATACTAGACTCCCCCAAGAATACAGATGTGGGTTAAATGTCTGCAAAAAGTCACAGAGGATGAACTGTTTGTATAGCCATTCTTCCCCCACGTTAGGAAGGGGCATATTCCACCAGGACCTAGAATGGAAAAAATGGAGTGGAGAGAGAATTTGGTTACAGTCAGTGAGATTTCGATTCTTTGCCAGTGACAGATGAGGTGGGCATTTGTCTGGTAATCCAGAGTGAACCAACCACTTCACTGTCCACACAATCTAGTCAGGCCTGGCCTACTGCCCAGCAACTACATAAGCCCTGGAAACTTGCCCTCCCCAGCAACCTTCAGTAAGACATGCTTTCACTGCTCCAAGTCACTTATGTATGAAGATCATGGAAATGCCAACAACTCTCCTGGCTCTCAAAATGCTAAAGCTACGCTCCTGGGCTAGACTACAGCCACACTGATGGAATTAACTGCAGCTCATTCCTCCCTGACCTCCTCCACTCCGAGGGTGTACTTCATTAAAATGTACTGTTTCTATCTTCATGTGGATCTTTATTTTAGAGTTTCCCATCTGTTTAAACACGAAAGAGGCAAGTTTAACCATGCTCCTGGGTCTCTCTCTGGCATCTGGGCTATAGCTGTACCTCCCCACCTCCTCTGCAATTTTCCTCCCTCGATTGCTATGTTCTTCTTGTCAAGGATCTGTACCCCTGACTAGCCACCTGACACTTCAACAGTGGATGAGCTGTTCTGACAGGACCCAGAAATACACAGCTGGCAAAAACAAAGAGAAACCGATCCTCAACACACAACAAGTGCAGTGCTTTTATTTTCTTTAACGGGTTTTACTTCAAAATCACCACCGACAAGGCCTAAACACTTTTGACCGGCCCCCTTCAAAAAGCAAAAGAATGCAACAATTTCACTGCCCTTAAAAAAGGAAAAGAAAGAAAAGAAATTAAAACCTCAGCATCACTAGCATTAGAAAGCAAAGCATTAACTTCATGTTCTTTCCAAAAGTCAGTCTCACAGTGTTACACCTCTAACATAGTCCAAAGCAATTACTGAAAAATTCTCCCTGAGAGACATCGTTCCTAGTGCAGGAGTTCCGAGAATCTGAGGAAGGCTACCACAGAGCAATAACCTGGGGAGGGAGAGAGAGATGTATTATGAACATAAAAGCAAGCGATTACTTCTCAGACGATATTCTGAAAGTAAATGAGGGTACAAGGTACAAAACAGAAAAGCAAGCCATCATAAATCACACAGTACCTGAAAACACGGAAGCAGTTACAAACATTTTTTAGAAAGATAAACAAATCACGGGTATCTCAATGTGACAATACTGCTGAGCCAGGCGACTTTATCATCAGGCACAGAAGCACAGTGCTAAGGGCCCACAGTGCTTTTAGGAACCCTCAAAAATGCTTTAATTTCTTTTAAAATCAAAACAAAAAATGAACACAACAATGAATGTATCATAATAAATCCAGCCTGGATATGAGTCTAGTGTAGTCATAAAACATAATTTGTAGTTTTTTTTTTTTAATGGAAGAAGGAACTCTTGAAGGCAAAGTGCCTACACCAGGGCCCAGAAAAGTTATATGTGGTTCTGTCCTTAGAGAAAAAGCAGAAAGGCAAGTTGCTCTGGGTCCAAGGCAAACCCAGAGGAACCCACAGGGCATTCAAACGATGTGCTGCATTAACACAAATGCTTTCTGCAGTGAAAGCTGAACAGTAAACTCTGCATATTACAACAGACATAACAAAGGGGAAAAAAACTTATGCTTTCAATTGTTCAAAGAAAGCACGTTGCAGGTGACAGATTCTTAAGAGCTCTCTGAATAATAAAGAGAGCTCTGGTACCTGAAGAAAGAATAATAGGTCTTCAGGTTCTTAAGTCAACAGGTTCTTAAGATCCTTCTGTGGGGCTGACACTGTGGGTGGGCTACAAAAAAGAGGTAGTGCACAGTGGCCCCTGTAAGTGCTGACATTCTAGTGTAGTGTCTTGTTCTTCTTACCTCAGTCATATTTAACTTTTAAAAAACTATTTACCAAGTTTTGATTTTTTTTGGTTTGGGATTAGGAATTAGGTTGCCATGAGTGCAATTGTTAGGTAACGTCCCTCTTATAATTGCGTCCCACGCCCAACTGGTGTGTCATACACTGTGACCTCCCCATGCCCCTTCCTCCTGCCCCTCTTGGCGTCTTACTTTTTAATATAAGATTACATCACAGATAATTTCCTATGGAATTTACTGGGGTACACGATAAGCTCTCTTATGGTATCCTGAACAGAATGGAGCAAAATGGGCTAAAGGATATAAATCAGAAAGTGGGGGCTCAAAACCAGTTAAATAATCAAAGTCAAGTCACGGAAGGCTGAACAGTAGCTCATGGTCTGCGTGTTGGAAGACCATGGGGTATGACGCAGGGCTTTACAATGTTCCACACTTTCACTAACGAATTCGAGTCACTGATAGTGGCCACAGTGGGCCTGTGGTACGTAAAGAGAGCTCCACACCACATGCTGTATACGCACAGACTCCCCTTACCTTTTTAACAAGCCTGTGAGATAAAGACTTTTCCACTTTCTGCCTATGAAAGCTCAAAAAGGTAAGTAATTTATAGCTGGCAAACAGCAAAAGTCTAAATCCAGTTTCCAGCTTCAACTTTCTTCACATTGAACGACACACTGATTTCATTTTCAGGGCTCCTCAAACTAGCCAGTAAGTTATATGAAAATCAGATGGAAAAAGATCTCTTTAAAGTCAACTACAGTAAAGTTAATGTGCTAATCTAATGAGATTACGTTTAGGCTCAAAAATGTGAAGTCTTGCATTTAGATCCAAAAAACTATAATTCTGAACAGAATCATGGAGACCAAGGCCAAAGGCAACACGTATGAACATGATGGGAAGGATTCAGCCATAAGCTCAAAGTGAATCCAAGAGTTATACGCCCAAACTAGACCTGCTAACCTATAAATTTAACATGAACCCAATGGTTTCGCATGTATACAGTACCCCCCACACACACACACACATACAATCTAAGACTGCTTCCCTAAAGGATTATGCCCAGGATGAGAAACGTGATAGTCCTCTACACAGGCTGATAAATCCATCTGGGTAGAACATTTTAAGAAGGATTCCAGTGAAATGTAAAACTTCTATAGAAACATAACCCGTCCAAACAAATGAACTACAAAAACCTTTAACTGAAGAGTTTATATAGCAAAAAGATGGGGGGAGTTAGGCAGAAAGGATGGTAGGACACATCCTTCAGAAAACACAGGTAAAGCCCCCGCTCCCCCGCTGTGCCCTCTTCCTTCCCAGTTGGCTTTACATTTCTTTGGTCCAGAGTTGAGGTTTCCTACTTCTTTATAGGTGCCTTTTGTTTGTTTTTTTGTTTTTGTTTCATTTTGAGACAGAGTCTTACTCTGTCTACACTGGGCAGGGTGCTATGACATCATAATTCACAACAATCTCAAACTCTTAGACTCAAGTGATCCTCTTACCTCAGCCTCCTAAGTAACTGGGACTATAGGCACCAGCCGCAAGGCACAGATAATTTTGGTTTTTCTTTCAGCAGAGACTGGCGTCTCACTCTTGCTCAGGCTGGTCTCCTAAGCTCAAGCAATCCACTGTCTTGACCTCCCAGAGTGCTAGATTAGAGGTGTAAGCCACCACATCTGGCCATTGAGAGGTGCTTGAACAAAGATCTTTCTCAGTCCAAGACTAAATAATTTAGGGTTCTGCTAATAGCAATTTAGATGTTTCCCCAGGCCTTACTACAAGTATGTGTTCACTAAGTCAGTGTTTAAGCCTGTGGTTCTCAACCTTCCTAATGCCTCCTAATGCCATGACCCTTTAATACAGTTCCTCATGTTGTGGTGACCCCCAACCATAAAATTATTTTCGTTGCTACTTCATAACTGTAATTTTGCTACTGTTATGAATCATAGTGTAAATATCTGATATGCAAGATGCATTTTTATTGTTACAAAGGGGTCGTGACCCAGAGGTTGAGAACAGCTGGTTTAGGCATTTCTATGAAGAGGAGGTAGGGAGGGATACAATATCTTCTTCAAGTGCTTTTCAAGGCCCTTTGAATGACATCTACCTCCTCCTCCTTCCTAGTTCTACCTACCAGAAGCAGAAATCAAGGGAAAGATAACATAAATGTGGTGGGCAACAAAGGTTGTGTTAAGATATCTGAACTTCATTTCTCCAAAATGCCTTTCCATTTTTGACCTGCATCATGTGTCTCTGCCACTAACTCACCTTTCTGGCAAGACACTCCAGTTATCATCTGACCTTTAACAGCCTGTCTCTCGTCCACAGCTCTTAATAGTTCTGATTTTGAAGCCTTAATCTGGGCTCTGATCATCACCCACATGGGTCACTGCTGCTGCCACCTCTCCAGTCTCTCAGCCTGCAGCACAGTTAACCTGAGTCCCCCATGGTTTATATACTAGGAGGGTCAGTGCTTCCCTGACAACTTGAAACCCAAGATGCTGCCACAGTATCAGAGCATTTAGCTGCTCTGCCTTGGATGACGCATGCCCCCAATGATAAAAGTACCTGTATTTATGAAATAAAGGAGATAAGTACCCACTACTCCTAGGAGTGAAAGGAAGTAGATTTGGCAAGCCACTTCAATGACCTTGATGCCTATTCTGGGAAAGACTGAAGAGCACATTTTTTAAAAAATTAATTTAGAAAGCATTTTTCACTTAAGTCCTCCCTCCTCCTTCTCCATGCTCATAATAGCATACATGAACACACACACAGTTTTGTAAAAATGGAACGGTATACAGTCTTATCTGTGCCTTTCTTTTCTTAAATAAAAATATATCAAGAAAGTTCCTCTATGACAATTAACTCTACCTCATCTTTACAAGGACTGTGCCACAGCCGTGGAACGTACACATCACAGGTTATCCAACCAGTGCCCTGAGAGTCATTCACTTTATTTCCTTTTGTTCTTCTTGCCACCACAAAAATACATTATTTTTGAAAGTCCTCCAATTTGTGTCTTGATACATTGGTGTCTCCATTTATAAAACTGAACGCCAGAACTAGAATTGCTGAGCTAGGTCTTCAGTTTTAATGGACACTGCTGGGATGACTTCCAAAGGGCTGTATCATTCTCAAGTCTACCACTGCCCAACATCCATCCCCAAGGAAGGTTTTGTAAAAGATAATCTATGTAACTGCTTACAAACTACCTTTGGAGAGACACAAAGTAATAAAAGAGTGACATTCTTCTTGGAAGAAAAGTGTAGGCCTGGAAGAAACACCCACCTGTCAGCATACACATCCCTTTTGTGCTGTATTCAGGCATTACTATGCCCATGGTATTCTATGACAGTGCACACGTGCAAAATAGAAAACGCTCTTCAAAAACAGTACTGAGCATACAGCACAAACAGCATTGGCTTTATGCAATTAAATGATGTGAACTTAGCTTAACCAAACATTTTTGAATACTTACAGTACACTAGATTCTAGGGATACAAAAATTAAGGCAATTTGCAACAACATGGAGGGAACTGGAGAACGTTACATACACTGGGTGAAATAAACAAAACACAGGAAGATAAACACCACAGGTCTAACTTATAGTCTACTTCTAAAACAATTGAACTTACGTATAGAAGCAAAGAGTAGAAAGTTGGTTACCAGAGGCTGGAGAGTGAAAGGAATGGAGAGATGACAGTTAAAAGGCAAAAAGCAGCAAGACAGAAGGAATTCCTTACTAAGACAGAAGCAGCTTGATTCTGAGATCAGGTGCACAGCACCGTGAATGCAGGTAATAACTAAATACTATACATTTCAATATGGTTAAACATAGATTTCAAATACTCTCATTACAGAAAATGTTAAATCTCTGAAGTGATGAATATGTTAATTAGATTGACTTAATCATTCCACATTGTATTAAAAAATAATTACTTTCTATCCCGGAAGTATATACAACTATAATTAGTCAACATATATTTTTAAAAACATGAGTCCCTTCCCTCAAGGAGCTCAGACTCTTCAGAGCAGTGGTTCTCAACCTTCCTAATGCTGTGGCCCTTTAATATAGTTCTTGCAGGTGTGATCCACAGGTTGAGAACTGCTGCTTTAGAGAAAAAGACCCGCATTTCCAGACGTGCACAAAGCCAGGTGGAATCCATCACGTTTGGGATAAAGGACGCCCTCTGGGCTCATCAAGGAGCCGGCCAGTTGGTTGGCAGGTGAGACACGACGGGTCAGTCCCTCCCACCAAAATTAGGGGCCAGAATCTTAAGCAGGGATTAAGGGTGACTTTTGTCTCTTGCCTCTTTAAACGTTTCTTTGTCAAGATTTCTAAAAAGGGCATCGATAACATTTCCATAATGGGAAGTGGGTGGAAACTCCTTCAAAGATATGAACACAAATCAGTTCTTTGGTTCATAAATTGAAGCACTGACTAAAATTCTGGCTACCTTCTTTGTCTGAAATGAGCACAACAGTGCTGAAATGTTTTTAAAGGGGAAGAGAGCTGTACTTTTAGAGGCAGTTCAGGCTGTTTCAGACTGTGGGGTATACGCAGAAGCATTCACGCCTAGTGGCAGAGGCGTCAGAAGTGACAGAAGAGGGGCTATCCAGGCCTCGCATCCTCCCCTCCGGCCCTCGGAGCTAGTTCCAAAGAGAAACTTAGTTTACAAAGTATCCTGGAAAATACATAAAATCTTGAATAAGAAACTTTAAATTCAATTTACATATTCTGACTGTAAAGCAGTATTCAAGGCAATGACTACAAATTTAGCTGTTTTGATTTTGGTAACTCAAAAGGAACACAAAAGGTCTCTCGTCAGCGGGCACTTGGCATTTCCACCTCAGGGATTTCTCTTTCCCCACTTCTTCTGCATGGGATTCAAGAGGCTTTTAAAAGGGAGAGATACCAGGGAGATCAATTTCCCAAGTACACATATATATTCTGTCGAGTGATGAACACAGAATTATTAATGCCCACTAAGTAGAGACACAGACCCTACATCTATTCTGTAGTCCAAAGATGAGTTATTCTAAATATAATTACCAAGCCAAGAATGAGGAAACATACCAAACAAGAAACAAATGTGCCCTTTGGTATCAACCTCACTGTAATTTGTGAGGGCTCATAAAAACTTCTATACATAAGCCCATAAAAATATCTATTAATAATAAATAGCCCGATGTCAAAGACACTGAGGATTAAAGCCTCTTTTACTTAAAAACTGCTTCTGAGAACAGAATTATATTATGCCCACCTTCATGCATTTGCCAAAAGAACTCACATGATAATGATAAAAGCAGAACTTTCAATTAAAATTTTAAATAATTATCAGGAAACAAATGCAGAATTATTCCACTTCAAAAGTTAAAAATAGGGAGATGCAAACCAAAAGCAGCAACAAGCTTGGGTACTCGTTAAACCTGCTTACATCTTAGATACAGGAAGCATTTTGTTTTGACAGCAGCCTGGGCCAAAACCAAAGTATTATTTTTCAGGGCTAGAATTAAAAACAAACAAAAATATATATTTTTTTTTCAAAAACTGGCCTGCCTGTCTTCCAGGAAGATGAAGACCAGATTGGCCAAAACAAAAAGGTTCACAGGGATGAATGACTGTGCACAGTGAGCTCTACCTTCCTGTGTGAACACAGGCAAAAAGGAGAAATTACTTAATTTGTCCACTGAAAACAAAGGCCCCAGTTTCCCTCCCGGTACAACATGCAGAGGCTAAATCTGATGGATAGTCCCAGAGCCTTGGCAGGCCAAGATTATCAATCACTATCACTACATTTCAATACCCTAAGACGCTAAGCCTCCGGTACCAGCTACTCAGGACTTACTCAGCTGTGGGTGTGCGCGGGTGTGTGCATGTGTGCACGCCCACACACATGCAAATATGTGGAGGAAAAGCCCTACGCTAGAGTCAAAAGAGAACAAGAAAAAGGAGAATCTCAGGTAGCAGCCACTAAGGGACCCCAAGGTAGACTTAAGAGGTTGGACAATTAATTTGGCAAACTCACCCTAGAAAAAATGCTCTGAAGGGTGAATTAGGCATGAGAGTTGGAGCTATATGCCATCTCATTATTACAGACCAGCATTAAACAGAACAAGATGGATCCTTCATCCGGGGGCCCCCTCCAAGTACTAGACACTGTGGAACATACCAAAAAATCGTAAAATGTAATCCTATCCTCAGGGATTAGTTATATATTTGCTGTGAAAAATGTCAGAAATTCAAGGTAGGGACAGGGACCCTTAATTTCCAGTCTTAGGTAACTGAAACAACACATGCCAAACCCAAGGAGACACTTTACGTAGATTCACTGCACTCCTCATGGCACCCTTGATGGAACCATTGTCCTCACTCCAAGGATGAGAAAACTGAGGCTTAGGGATGGTAAGTGACTTTGCAAATCCTATAATGATGAGACAGTGGAGGTAAGACCTTAACCTAAGTCCATGCAACCCCACAGACCACTACACACCCCTGCTTCTCACAGTGTGGGCCCATCCTATCAGCAGGAATCATCTGGGGCACACTTGCTAAAACTACAGACTCTTGGCCCCACCCACCACCCCCATGTCAACTAAATGGATCAAAATCACTGGAGTTGAGGCTCCAGAAGTCACATTGTTTAAAAGAACTCCCCAGGTGCTTCTGATAAAGAACCAAGACCAAGCCCCTGCAGTGCCTCCACCAGTGACCAGACAAAGGCAGCCTGGTTCTCCCTTTAACAGATATGCGAGAGGCTTGGCCAGGAGCCGGATTTAGATGTATGTACTGTTCAACAATCACAACGCCATAAAGCCACAGACACATCATTCTTTGGAATCGTCACTTAGGGAACCCACAAACCAATGGTTCCTCATCTAGGATTTCCAAAGCTCAAAGGGCCAGTAAGACAGTGATGCACATTTCAAAGGGTACTTCAATATTTCAAAGGCCAACCGAAATTGCACATTTCTTTATCTCCAAGAAACTAACTGTAGGTTTAACTAAAATGTCTTTGGAAATCAAAATAACTGTCAACACCTTAATAAACACAGCATGTCTGGTAGCAAAGTGTTTAAAGTCATGCTGAAAATGTAAGGAGCAAGTGGCACACACACTCTCCACCCAGCTGCACTGTCTAAACATCTGTGCACAGCCCTGTTGGCACCAACCTGGGGGACTCTTTGCTGGGCAGAATAAACACTGTGTCAGTACTGCATAGTCATAGCTCTGCTCCATAGCCCTATTCTTCAAACTTAGTTCTCAGTTTACCCCAACCATAAAATGTACCTTTAAAGAGACAAAGATCTGCAAACTGCAGTAATGCAGTTATGCATGGGTGGCATACGGAGACCTCCCAGTGAGTTGCCCTTCGCGTTTCACCTGCGTTTTGTGGAGTAAAATCCACAAACTGGTTAATTTGAAGCGAGTGCTTTTAAGAGTGTAAGCACCTTTCTATCTGCTACTTTTAAAAAGTTTCACCACCATGTAATCACAACTCAGTTGATTATCTGTGTTTAAAAACTAAGAAAATCGAACATACACTTTTACTAAATCAATACAAGAAATATTTGAGTTACACATTACTGCAGCCAGCTAACTTAAGCCAGACCCTGTAAGAATTGGAGATAAGGAAGTGAAGAAAGAAGAGAACAAAATGCTGTGAATAAGAAAAAAGGAAGTAAAATCAAGAGACAACCTATGAGAGCCAAAGAGGAACACTCCATGCTGAGAGTGAGACCAAGCACAGAAGGAGCCAGCACATTTTTCATCACAATCTGCAGTTACCTTTAGCCACAGGCCTCAGATTATTATCATCCCCCATTAGCTCCCACTGAAATACTAATTAGCTACTTACTTAGTTCCTTATCTTTAAAACCTCCTAGCCAGGCGGATGAGATGACCGTGAAGGTAAGGTGCTCCAGGCCTCTGGGATCCCCATTCACAATCACCTCCCCACTCCACCTCTTGCCCCAGTTCTAGGTATCTGTCCAGGTATCTGCAGATCAGAGCTTGCAAACGGGCAGCCCACACAGCCAAATTCAACCTACATTTGATTCCCATAGCCCACGGTGCATTCTTCAAATTGTTGAGTAATTGTCAGTTTTTAATTGTTGAACACTTAAAAACCAGGAGACTGTACATAAAAAATGATTTCCGGAGGGGGTGAGCATCCAGTGAGGCAGTAGCAGGCGCTCCCCTTTTTCTCTGGCAGAGCTGGGCAGGGGCAGCTGACCCTGGGTGAGGATGAGGGGAACACGCACTTTCTGATCTATATAACAGTGTTTTCAACCTATTTTATCTCATGGCACACTTGAACCTATAGTTAAACTTCTGCGGGACACTTAAATTAGTTGATCAGGAAAAAAAGTTAAAAAAGAATACACTTACTCTGCTTCTAACTTCTTTCAAAAATAACCAGTGATCTTTAAAAATGTTTGTGGCGGCTCGGCGCCTGTGGCTCAATCGGCTAAGGCGCCAGCCACGTACACCTAAGGTGGTGGGTTCCAATCCCCAGCCCGGGCCCGCCAAACAACAATGATGGCTGCAACCAAAAAATAGCCGGGTGTTGTGGCCGGCGCCTGTGGTCCCAGCTACTTGGGAGGCTGAGGCAGGAAACTCGCTTGAGCCCAGGAGTTGGAGGTTGCTATGAGCTGTGATGCCATGGTACTCTACCCAGGGGGATAGCTTGAGGCTCCATCTCAAAAAAAAAAATGTTTGTGGCACACTTAAGATCCTCTCACGTCACACCAGCATGGCACAGCAGACCAGTTGAAAATCACTGGTCCCCAGCCCACAATTGCCCACCTGGCCCTGCCACAGGAGTTTGCATTTGTGGCTCCAGACAAAGCTGATCTGCCCAACAAACAAGCCTGGCAACTCCCGGGCTCCCTTAAGGCCAATGACGGCCACACCCTGATGTTCATCCATCCATTCCTGAGTCACACCCTGGAACACTGGTCTCACCCAGAGCTGCTTCCTTTGACATTCTCAACTCCAACATCCTGGATCTGGCCATGACCTCTCCCATGGCCTCACTGCCACTATGCCTGCTCTTCCTTCTCTCTTGCCACTCTTTCTGGCTGGAATGCCCTTCTTCCTCTGTCCAGCCTGAAAAGCATCCCACGTACCTTTTAATCAGAATTTTCAATGGCCTCATTCCCATTTACCCTGCCACGCCCCTGTTCTGCAGATGGAACTGACAGCCATGATCTATCTTTCTCTACACGAGGCCTTCACAGAGGGGGAAAATACCCACAAAGGCTGGCACCACCAAAAATCCATGCCCACCACAGCAATGCCCTTTGTACCCTCTTCTATTCTTTCCCCTCCCACCGTCACCACCCCCAAAGCGGCCTGTGCTCCACCACCATCCTAACAGATGGCCCTATCTCATCCTAAATCAAGAAAACTAAAGTAGCCAGGCTTGATCTTTTAATTATCCACAAGCATCCTTGTCCTTTTCCTCAAATTCTGAGGGTGGTATCCAGTTACGCAAATTGAAATCCAACTATCATCCTTGACTCCTTCAACCACCTAACTCTCCACTTCAAATTCAGTTGCTAAATTCTGCCCATTTGCCTTCTAAATACTGCCCCATCTCCAGTCTTGTTCCCACTCAATCCACGCATAAGCTGCCAGCAGGGTGAGCTCTCTGAGTAATGTCTGAGGAGATGCTGCTCGGCCTACAAAGAAAAACCCACACTCGGGACCCCCATGTTCCGAGCCCCCCATGATGGGCCCTGACTTATCTTTTTTTTGGAGACGGTCTCATTCTGTTGCCCAGGCTAGAGTGCCATGGCATCAGCCTATCTCAGCAACCTCAAACTCCTGGGTTCAAGGGACCCTCCTGTCTCAGCCTCTTGAGCACCTGATACTACAGCTGCCCACCATAACACCCAGCTAGTTTTTCTATTTTTAGTAGAGACAGGGTCTTACTCTTGCTCAGGCTAGTCTCAAACTCCTGAGCTCAGGCAATACCTCTGCCTTGGCCTCCAGAGTGCTGGGATTACAGGTGTGAGCCACAGCGCCTGGCCTCCAAGCCTCATCTCCTGACACCTTTCCTTATACCTGATGTGTCCAACACTATGTTGGGCCTCCTGCCTGTGTGCAGGCTGCTCCTACCTCCAGGAAGGCTCGTTAGCTCCCAGGCCACGAGGTCCTGATTTCATCTACTCAGGGCCTGATGGCAAAGACTGCACGTCACACACGCAGTGGGCCATCTGCACACACTAGCCACATAATGATCTCAAGGACGCCGCCCAACGAGGCCTGCAGGATTAGTACATCACATGAAAAGCCCCCAGCTCTGGCACTTGGCAGGCCTGCACTTATCTCCCACTCACCTGAGCATCCTTAGGCATGTGCTCAGCTTTAGTTTTCCTATCAGTAAAATATTTAAATTTTTTTAAAAAACCTCCTCCATACGGCTGACATGAAGACTGAACAAAATCTGTTTCAGTGCCTGTTTGTGCATCTGAAACACCCTAGGCAGCTACTAAAGAGCTGCCATTGGTGTATTAAAAATTATAACTTGGGTTTTATTCAGCTCTTCCTGGAGCAAGGGTAGGTAGGTGAGGGTGAGTGAGTGTGTGTGTACGCAAGCACTCGCCGGAGCCTCACACCCTGGGCTTCAGAAACACCTCCCTGCCTTTTGGCCACTTTACTCCTCATTAGTACCCCTACTAATGGGCAAGAGGGAGAGGAAACATCCTTCTGTCAACATGACTAATGATGTGTTATCTCTCTGTCTACTATTGACCCTCTGCCAGCAGTATGTGCTGACTTAGCCCACACCGCCTCTCCCTCTCAGGTGGACAGCAAACAAATGCTAACACGCCTGGCTGGGCCCGCCTGCAGTCTGTGCCCCCACAGAGCTCCTCCTCTACAGACGCTGGCTCAGACAGAAGCTAGCGCTGGGCTCCAGGCATCTCTGTGGCGCAGAACAGCTAATATTCCAAGGCACCAGAAGGCAGCGGTGAGCCCCACTGAGAATGTGGACAGACTGCAGACCCGGGCGCGCTTCACGGAGGAGGCAGCACCTGCACTGGGGAAGTGTGTTCCTGAGCAGTGCAGAGGACACCGACAGAGGGGAAATCCAAGACCACTGAGTCACAAAAACATAATGAGTTAGGAAATAAGTGTCTCAGGCACTTTAATTTTTATAATACCCTATTTACTTATGTTTCCGTTCTATCAAAATTACACATGTTGTGAGAATAAAATCTAGGGAAAATGTCTACATGCGTAAGTTTTTTTTTTTTTTTAAAGAATAATTTGAAATAGAAATCATTCCTGCTAGAGATTTTCCTGAGCAGATGGTCCCTGTGCGTTTGGCAAAAGACAGAGGGTTATACGAGAGACAGAACATATACCTACTACTCCCCGAGGGGAAAGAAAAGTGTCTGCAAGGACCAGGCAGACTCTCAAGCCCACGTGCTTCCTGCAGAAGAGGCTGCACGATGCCCACCCCACACCCATTCCCAACCCTCTCGTGCCAATTCCTCGCCTCCCTGCCTTGCACTATGGAGGCAAAATTTTACTTTAAAGCCAAACACTATCATTCTCAGCCTGCCTGGGGCGTAGGGCTGGCCCTGTGACTCTATATGTGCCATTCCTTCCTGCCTGGGCTGTCACCATGTGAGCTGCTACAACAGGAGAGAAATGCCCAGCAAGTCACAGAGAAGTCACCCAGCGGCAGCACTGCCCCCACCTTCAGGTTTCCTGATGTGTGTGATCACTCAACGCCTCTTTCATTTAAGGCATTTTAGGTTGAGATTTTTGTTATTTGCAGTTCAGAGTATTCCAACCACAATCCTGGGTGTCTCCAGGGCTGAACCCTCTACTAAGGGGAAACTACAGCGAACTGAAACCACAGAAGTTACTTGATGCTTCTCTTGGACCTAAACCTAAAAATTGAAATAAGGTATCTTAGAATATATAAATTTTATAAAGGCTATATAACAACCACATCACAAGTAAATACCCTCTGCTATGCCTGCATTACCCAAAAACGTCTTTACACATATTTTCTTTTCAAACAGTTGGTTACTAAAGAGGGATGGGGGCAGGGTAGCTGCAGGGCAGGACAGGTCCAGTTAGCTTCACTGCTGGCCCCTCCCTGTGTGCTTCCAAATGTGGGGCATGAATAGCCACCCCCCCCCATTTCACAAAGAGTTACCAAAAATCAAGGTATGAGAATAAGTGCAACATGCTATTAGGCAAGGCAGCTCTACTGTAAAACACATATTTTATATTAACTTTCATTAGTATCCATTTGTAGCAGTATTGAAATATGTATAATTTTAGAAAGTACATTAGTACCCCTTTATAACACTGACCTTTCTATTGAGACTAATAAGTGCCTCATAATCTAATCACTTAATATGCTTTGAGAACAGGGAAAAAGAGTGTAACAGCTGGATAATTATAAGCAGAATTACAATGGGAGTATTGCTATGATAAAACAAGTGCTGGAGATGTTCAGTGAGCCTCGGGTCGTTTTCCTAAATGAATGCACTTTTACTGTGAGAATGTATGAGGATTCCACCGTTAAGTTACTTCCTGAAGGTAAGAAATCCAGCACCGAACAATGGGTTTCACTAATCTTTGGAAGGTTATTATTGAATGAGCTCGCTAATATTTGGTGACATGATTCTAAAAATGGTATTTCAGCTCAGCGCTCTTTTCCTTAATAATGTAAAACTAATCCTGGCTCGTGCCTGTCTCTCTGTTCCTCTCACAGAACACATGCAGCTGCTCAATCATCGGGAGACTTTTGGCACAAACAACACTGTCCCCACATGTCTGACCACAGGGTGGGAAGGGCCAATGATCAGGAGCACCAGCTCTTCAGCCAGACACATCACTTCAAATTGCAGCTCTGCCACTTACTAGCTGTGTGGCCTTGACAAGTTATTCAACCTCTCTGTGTCCCAGTGTCCTCATCTGTAAAATAAAGCTATTTATGTACAATCAAATTATAAGTGCTGTGAGGATTAAAGGAAGTGTTGAGGACAGACTGAGGCACATTGCTCATAAAATGTTGACTAGATTTATTATAACTCTCTTTACCCAGGATGGTTCTGCCATCCCCTCCAGTTAACAAAACCAAAACTCGACATCCTGCAGGTGTTGCCCACTTTACCCCAAACTACATGGCTTATTGCTACTTATTGCTACCACTCTAGTACAAGACACCATCAGCTCTTGCTCGGAATCTTTCAACAAAAGCCCCCTCTCCCGGTCTCCCTGCTTCTCTTCCTCCCTAAAGTCTATTCTCAAACCAGCAGGTAGAGTAAACTAAGTCAGGTTATCTTCTGGGCTAAGATCTGCCATGCTTCAACTAACAAAAATCCATCCAAACTTCTCACCAGGGCTCCAACCTGCACCAACATCCTCACCTGGATTTCCTATAGCCCTTGCTGCCTGGCCAACTGCTCCAGCCACACTGGCCTGCCTTGTACAGCACACTCTCCAAGCTCACACTCGACCCTCTGCAGGAACCTCTGCCATATTCACAAGGCTGCCTCAGTTGCATCATGGCCAATGTACCTCCTTGGAAAGGCCTCCTCAGTCTTAAAATAGAAATTTCTATTTGCAGTGGTTCTCAACCTTCCCAAAGCCATGGCCCTTTAATACAGTTCCTGTGGGTTGCAACCCCCAGGTTGAGAACCTCTGCTCTACAGCATTTCCCTCTTTTGTTTTCTTTATAGCTTTTATCATTATCCAAAATTATTTTATTACCCATTTACCTCCTATCTCCCTAATGCAGAATGGAAGCTCAGTAAAGACAGAGATGGTATCTGCCTTGCCTGACAGAATCATGCCTGAGGCACAGATAGCACTCAATGAATACCTGGTGTGAATGAGGGAAGGAAGAGGGAAAAGGGCGGGCCTGTGAGGATCAGTCAGAGACCTTGCCCTAATAATCTCCATTCCTGAATTGAGATGCCTCTGAAGCCTGACACCAGCGTCCCATCAGAGAAGCCTGAGCGCTGGAGCCTTTGATCCTAACATTCTCCTCGCAAAGCCACCTCAGTCTGACACTGACTCATAGATATTCTTAATTGCATCAGTCCCCAAGGTTTTCCCAAATATAATCTCTTGGGTACTCAACTCAAAAGTAGCTTCAAACAACCACCTCCAAATTGCTTTAGTTCATTTAATAAGGACACGAAAAGTCCCAGCCAAATTGCCCATTTCGGCTCGACGCCTGTGGCTCAATCGGCTAAGGCGCCAGCCACATACACCTAAGGTGGCGGGTTCGAATCCCCAACCTGGGCCCGCCAAACAACAATGATGTCTGCAACCAAAAAATGGCCGGGCGTTGTGGCGGGCACCTGTGGTCCCAGCTACTTGGGAGGCAGAGGCAGGAGACTCGCTTGAGCCCAGGAGTTGGAGGTTGCTATGAGCTGTGATGCCCTGGCACTCTACCCACAGGGATAGCTTGAGGCTCCGTCTCAAAAAAATAAAATAAAAAAATAAAAAGGCCCACCTGGCTACAACTAGAGCAGGTCAGCGACATTCCAACAAAGGTGAACCACCCAGGCCTACAATATGAGACCACAGCTCAAAGGGACAAGTCCCCCTGGCGTGTTGAACAAACAGCAGCTTTTCTGCCATGGAGCAGAAGCTGTGTGACTGAGGGAGCCTGTGCCAGCACTCTGGAAAATTCATCCCCACATTCATACCAAGTCCCATTTCCAGTGGGCTTCACCAGCCAATGACTGGGCATGGCAGGAATGTTTTAACTCTGAGCATGTGTTTTTCTGATAAAAAGTTATAAACTTTAAGAATTGATGTCAGCAAGATGGTCAATTAGAAGCCCTTACTGTTCAGACAGCCAAGACGATGAATAAACAACTGCATTTTCACAAGAGTAACTAACAGCTAGTGCCAGAGACTTCAAACGAGAAAGAGAAACACAGATGAACACAGAAACTCAGGAAAGCCAGACAGAGGACACAGGGAAACACCTGGCCTCCAGCACCCGCGCCCCAGACAGGGTCGTCTGGGAACAGAAGCAACTTATCCCTACAGGGAGAGGTAAGTAAGAGGAACCCCACATCCCCCACCAGCACCTTGGACACCTACAGTACTCACCACTGGGGACCCCAAGGACACTAAACTCACCTGTGGCAGCTTTCTGGAGCCCACAGAGCTCTGCTCCTCCCCAAGAAGGAGCTAATCCTGACACCCACCCCCAGCCTGTGTGACTACTGTACTGTGTCATCTTAAAATTGGAACTACTGTGGGAGTATGCCTCCCTCTGGTGTGAGTGCCCAGGGCACCCCTTCATCCCTGAGACTAAGGCAATGCCAAGCCACCCCTGCCCAGTGGCTCAACATTTCTAAGCTGAGCTGTGACCAATTGTTACACCCTTTCCTCTGGGGCTAGGCAGAGGTGGAGCTGTTACACCCAGTCCTCCAGGTCCCCAGTCTCCATAGCACCCCAGTCCCACCCCCAGGGTTGAAGCTAAAGCTGTGACTCCAACCAGGGGAAATGTGCTTTGGCAGAATCCACCCACCTCTCTCATTTGCTGCTCTCTGCCCCTCGGGGCCTGATCTGACGTTGTGCACTGCCCTGGCCAAGCTGCTGCATTTATCACCCCCAGGTGCTGCCATTGCATCACGCACCTAGGAACCAGGGCTAAAGCAGCATGTTCCCTCCTGACTGCTAAGGCAGGGCTGTTCCACCCACTTCTGCTGCTTCCTTCTCCTAGAGGCATGGCCTGAGCTGTACATTGCCTCCTGAGAAGAGAGTGACTTGGCAGAGATGCTCCAAAAAACATTCCCAGTCACTGCTGCACCCTGCCTTCCTGTGCCATAGCTGAAGCAATGCCAGGAAAAAGGTGCCGTGGCCACCCAGAGCAGTCATGCACATCCCCCCAGGCCTGAACTAACGAGACACATCACCCACTGGGAAAGTGATGCCTTAACCAAGCTGAGCAGCTGCACATTCAGAAGCTGAGCTGAAGTGATACCCCACATCCCAGGGAAAAATAATAGTGGCTAAGCTGAGACAAGTAATCTTATCAGCCAAAAAACCTAGCACCTTCCTTATCCCTGGAGCTGGACTAGCTCCTGGAGTTTGAGCTGCTAAGATAACCCTCTATACTTCTCCCTTCCCCCCCAAGGCTTACCTGACAGCTCTGTTCAGTCATTATGGGGTATTTGATGCCATTGCACTTGGACTCAGAGTATGCAATAATGCTGAGCACAATCATTCCAGGGTCTAGAGCAGTGGTTCTCAACCTTCCTAATGCCATGGCCCTTTAATACAGTTCCTGTGGGTTGCAACCCACAGGTTGAGAACCACAAGTCTAGAGTCACCAGTACATGATGTCTCATGTTCTGGGACCTGAGCTACCACTAATTCCTATTGGCCCAGGTTCCAGAATTTCAGCTATAAGCTTATCCCTGAGTGCAAACCTCCAGAGCATTCCTTCTTCCCCCACTGTGAGGCCAGTGTTGTGCCCTGCACCCAGATAAAATTATGGATACAACCTGGGCCCCTTAGCCTGAGCTGCTAGGGAATGCCTTAATGTCACAGATCCTGGTTCAGTGGGAAACATACATCCAACCTTGACATAAAGACGAAACCTGTGCCCCAACACAAAGTTCATGAGAACCTGAGCCTAGGACCCTGGTCCCACAGCTGCCCTAAGCATCTACTTCTGAAACCCAGTGAGATTACAATGTTTGCATGCCATGTCCAACAACAAAAGGGATCCATAAAAGTAAGAGGTATTCCTTGGCCAATCTTACTTATTTGGGGGGAAAAAAGAACAGGATGATTCCAAATCCCTTACCACCAAAGATCTTAACAACTTCAATAGCTTAGGCCATTGAGGAACACACATATATTGCTAACATTGAAAGCAGCTGAAAAATCTCCATAGAGACTATACCACTGCATCTACTCAGAATAGAGTTATACCTTTCCCAGTTAGCATCTAAGACCAAACTACCAGTGAAAATCTTTCTCTATAAAAGCCACTATAGAAATGTTGAAAGAGATGGCTCAGTGCCCATAGATCAGTAAGTAGGATGCCAGCTACATAGACCAAAGCTGGCAGGTTTGAACCCGGCCTGGGCCTGATAAACAATAATAACAACTGCAACCAAAATATAGCTGGGCATTATGGCAGGCACCTGTAGTCCCAGCTACTTAGAGGGCTACAGCAAGAGAATTTCTTAAGCCCAAGAGTTGGAGGTTGCTGTGAGCTGTGACACCATGGCACTCTACCAAGGGTGACATACTGAGACTCTGTCTCAAAAAAAGAAAGAAAAAAGAAATGTTGAAAGAGACCATTGTTTCACCAAATGTACAGATATCAACTCAGGAATACAAGAAACACAAAAGGACAAGGAAATAGGACACTACTGAAGGCACACATAATACTCCAGCAACTGACCCCCAATGAAATGGAAATCTACAAATGCCAGAAAAGGATTCAAAATAATGTTTATAAGGAAACTCAGTGAGTTACAAGAAAATACAGCTAGGCAATTCATCAAAACCAGGAAAATACTTCACAATCTGAATGAGAAATTTAACAAAGAGATAAACATCATGAAAAAAGAACTGAACAAAAATCCTACAGCTCAAGAATTTAATGGGTGAAATTAAAAATGTATTAATGAACTTGAAGAGTCCTTGATAAGTACTCAAAGAAAAAAACAAGAAATAAGAATGAAAAAGAAGAAGAAAGCATACAAAACCTATGGGACAACATGAAGCAAAAAATGCTTATCTTATGAGAATTCCAGAAGGAGCCTTAAAACAGACACATAGACCAGTGGAACAGGAAAACCCAGAAACAACTCCTCATATTTACAGCCAACTAATTTTCTACAAAGGTACTAAGAAAATTGACAGGAAAAGCACAGTCTCTTCTATAAATGGTACTGGGACAACTAGATATCCATATGCAAAGGAATAAAACTAGATCTCTTGTCATATACAAAAATCACTCAGAATAAACTAAAGACTTAAGTGTAAGACCCAAAACATGAAAATACCAGAAAAAAAATAGGTAAAATTCTTCAGGATCTGGGCAGAGATTTTATAAGGCAGATCTTAAAATCACAGGCAGCAAAAACAAAAGTAGTAAAATGTGATCGTATCAAACTAAAAAAAAAAATTGTATGGCAAAGGAAACAACCAACAGAGTGAAGAAACAGTTGAATAGGAGAGAAATATTTGCAAATGATTCGTTTGACTTGGATTAACATCCAGAATACAGAAGGAACTCAAACAACTGAATAGTAAAAATAAAAAACAAGTAACTGGATTAAAAAATGAGCAAACAAGTTGAATAAACATCTCTCAAAAGAAGACATACAAATGGCCAAGAAGTATATGAGAAAATGTTCAACATTGCTAATCATCAGGGAAATGAAAATCAAAACAGCAATGGGATGTAATCTCACCCAAGTTAGAATAGCAATTTATCAAAAATATAGCAAATGTTAGTAAACAGCAGAGAAAGGAGAACTCTTTTACACTGTTGGCAGGAATAATGTAAATTCACATAGCCATCTTGGAAAACAGAATAGAGGTATTCTACTAGTGGATTAATATCCAGAGAAAATGAAGTCAGTCTGTCAAAGAGATTGCATTCCCATTTTTATTGCAGCACTATTCACAGAAATTAAACTATGAAATCAACCTAAATGTCCATCAGCGGATGAATAGATAAAGAAAATTGGTGTATGTGGTATACTGTGCAGGGGAATACTATTCAGCCATAAAAAAATAACAAAATCTTGTAATTTGCAAAAACACAGATGAGACTGGAGGACGTTATGTTAAGTGAAATAAGTCAGGTGCAGAAAGAGAACTAGTACATGTTCTCACTCACATGGGAAAGCTAGAACAGATGATTTCACAATAGAGTAAACTGCTGGCTGCTGGTGCCTGCGAACAAAGGAGGCATAGCCAAAGTAGTTAATTGATATGAAAAGACAGTGAGATAGGAGACATAGGTTCTAGTGTTCCATAGCACTGTGGGGCAACTATAATTAACAATAATTTGTTGTATATTTTCAAATAGCTGAAAGAGAGGATTTTGAATGTTCCCAAACACAAGGAAATCATAAGTCTGAGGTAATGGATATGCTAATTATCATGATTTAATCATTACCTGTGTGTCAAAATATCACAGTGTACCCCACAAATATCTAAGATTATTAGTTGTCAATTAAAAATAATAATGTTTAATAATAAAAATGTTTGAATGTAAAGAGAAAAATAAATTTGAGAGTTAGATAAGAAAGTTGATTATGAGAACTAAGACTCATGGTTCATTTTAACTGGATTAAAATTACCAGTGGTAAAATATAAGGTCAAAAACACCAACTTTCTTCTGATCATGCCCTCTGAGGAGTGCTTTCTTGAGACAATAGAAGAGATTCAAGTCATAAATCAGAAATGCTCCCAGCCTACACATTATTCAACCCTCATGCTCTTATCAAAATATCTAACCAATAGCAGTTAAAATCACTACTCATCACTACCTCTCTGATAACATTTGGGCTTCTCTTTCCAGGGATTACCCTGATAAAATTTCTGTGACAACGAAGAGGGGATATGCTGTTTATTTTATGTATTTCTTTAAATCTGGGTTATTGAAATAATGTGACACTAAGAAGCAGCAGAGATAGAGTTTACAAGGCAAATCTAATGCACCATTACATTGCTCTTTAATTCAGGCCAATTCTCTGAAATTGATAAATTCAATATAATATTTTATACATAAACAATACACTCAAACAAACAGGAATTTAGGCAGAAAATATCTTTGCAAAGGTTTGTTTTCTTTTAATAATGTTTTAAAATATTATTTCTAAAATCAGAGAAATACAGAATAATTTAAGTGTAATAATCACATGAATTTTTAAGATTAAACACAAGAATTCTAAAGAGTGTTCTACGTGCTATAGTCAGCTTCAGACCACACCTTAGATTTCTCAGGATTCAAGTTCATGTTTTTGCTATTAGGAATATTTCAGGGAAAAATTATGAGAAGCATATGTTTCTGAGAAGTGTTTTGATCTTGCAAGTGATGAGAAGCCAACTATTTCTGTTTGCCAATGACATGCTCTTATACCAAGAAAACCCTAAAGACTCCACCAAAAGATTCCTACAACTGATAAATAAATTCAGTAATGTCTCTGCTTACAAAATCAATGTACACAAATCAGTAGCATTTCTGTATGCTCATAACAACCAAAGAGAGAGCCACATCAAGAACTCGATACCATTTATAATATCTGCAAAGAAAATAAAATACCTCGGCGTATACTAAACTAAGAAGGTAAAAGAACCCTATAGGGAGGACGACAAAACACTGATGAAAGAAATCACACACGATATAAACAAATGGAAAAACATTCTGTGCTCATGAATTGGAAAACTCAAAATTGTTAGAATGTCTGTACTGCCCAAAGTGGTTTACAGATTCAGCATAGTTCCTATCAAAATGCCAAAGTCATTTTTTGCAGATCTAGAAAATGAACTCTAAACTTCATATGGAACCAAGAAAAGAGCCTGAATAGCTAAAGCAATCCCGAGCAAGAGTGACAAATCTGGGCTCGGCACCTGTGGCTCAAGTGGCTAAGGCACCAGCCACATACACCTAAGGTGGCAGGTTCGAATCCAGCCCAGGTCCACCAAAAAAAACAATGATGGCTGCAACCAAAAAATAGCCAGTCATTTTGGTGGGCGCCTGTGTTCCCAGCTCCTTGGGAGGCTGAGGCAGGAGACTTGCTTGAGCCCAGGAATTGGAAATTGCTATGAACTGTGATGCCAGGGCACTCTACCCAGGGAGATAGCTTGAGGTTCTGTCTCAAAATAAAAATTAAAAAAAAAAGAGTGGCAAATCTGGAGATGTCACACTACCTGACTTTGAATTATACTACAAGGCTATAGTAACCAGAACTGCTTGGTACTGGTATAAAAGTAGAAACATAGACCAATGGAACTGAATAGAGAACCCAGATAGAAAGCCATACACCTACAACCAACCAATTTTTGACAAAGCTGACAAAAACATACACCGGGGCAAGGAAGTCTTATTTTTAAAATGGCACTGGAGAACTGGATAGTTGCATTCAGAAGAATAAACTGAATTGCTATCTCTCACCCCATACAAAAATTAATTCATGGTAGATTAAAGACTTATGTTGTAAGACCTGAAAGCATAATAATCCTAAAAGAAAACATAGGAAAAACTCTTCTGGACATTGGCCTAGGCAAAGAATGTACAACTAAGACTCCACAAGCAAACATAGCAACAACAAAAAAGTCACTATATCAAAAGACCCCTGCACCCGAATGTCTATCACAGCACAATCCACAACTGCACAGATGTGGAATCAACCTAAGTACCCATCACACGATGAGTGGATTGAGAAATGTAGCACTCCACACTGTGAAATACTATTCAGCCAAAACAAGGAAGGAAGTAATGTCTTTTGCAGTAACCTGGGTGGAACTAGAGACCATTATCCTACGTGAAGTATCTCAGGAATGAGAAAGCAGATACCACGTGTTCTCCCTGATAAGCAGGAGTCACCAAGCAGGGCAATGACACTGAAAATGAAGACTAGGGTGAGCCGAGAGGGGGGTGAAGGATAAAATCCTACCTGCTAAGTACAATGCACGCTGTTCTGGTGATGGGCACACCATCAGCCCTGACCTCAGCCTCATACAATTCATCCACGTAGCAAAAAAATCATTTGTGCTCTCTAAAGCCACTGAAATATTAAAAAAAAAATAAAGTTCAAAGTAGAAAAGTCATATCAGCCCATGAAGAAAATCAACCAGAGGAGAGAGATTCTGAAATTGTAATGATTTCAGTTTAAGTCAAAGAATCCTCACGTAATGGCATGTTCAGGGGAGATAAAGGAAGAAATTAATCCTTTGCCAAAACTTCCAACCATCTTATTTCCACTCTATGCCCACTAAGCTAACACCATCAGCTCTTACAGCTCTTAGTAAACTGCACGCTACTCATCACCACTTTCTTATCACTCTTTTTAACAGTCTCATTCCTCAGTCATCACCAAAAAGACATCAGAGTTATGAAAAGTGAATCTGGGACTCAACAGTTCCACCCATGTTTTTTTGCCTTTGTCTGTATTTTACAGAGCACAGAGTGTTAGCAAAGACCAAAAGACCTGGTGATTATGGTTCTGAAACCCTGAATTGGAGGAAGCACAATTGCTTCTAGCAAGCGTATGATTTCAATTTTCCGAATGCATGTCCAGGCACCATGAAAGCTGGTTTGCCCTCAGGAGGTGTCAAAACTAAACAAATAAGTTGTTCACACTTCTCTATGTCCTTTTTTTTTTTTTCCTATTTCTCTTTTTGGAAGAAATCATGGTAATGTCATTGTTGAAACTCACACAAAGAACTTACATCGTGTTCTTTCAGTCCTCTAATGCTTCACATTTTCCCTGTCCCCTCACTTTGCAAAATGCACTAACGAAGACATTTGATCAATAAATGACAGATAAATAGGGAGATCGATAGACAGACAGACAGGCACAGCCAGAGATATAGAAAATATATACATACATGCATACCCACATACCAGGATTGGAGATTACACGTGGCTAAGCAGCCGTACTTACTTAGGGTAAAACAGGAATATTTGCATTTTTAATCCTTCTGTGTTATCTGGTATTAAGCAATTCAATGTCTTAGAATTATTATACAATCCAGTGGATTAGCCACCAGCCACATGGGGCTATATAAATTTAAGTGTAGCTTAATTGAAATTATAGAAAATTAAAAATTCAGTTCCTCTGTCACATAGTCACCTTCCAAATGTTCAGTATTCATGTGTGTCTAGTAACTATTGAGTACAACACAGATTTTTATCCTCACCATTATTTTGGACCACTGCTATCTCTGAATTTTTCCTCACGCATTTTTTTCTACCATTAAAAAAGACTTAATTGAATGTTCAAGGGCTGACACATTCTTTCCTCAAAAGGAAAATTGCTTTCCTCAAATTCATACAGAAATCCTGTAAGTGTTCTATAGATCAATTTCGAATCACCAGATTCGATTATAGAAAGCAGAGCTCAAGACCTCTGGACTTCACATTCAAGATTCTCTCCCATGGTAATTGAATTTTAGGGCTGAAATAGACCTTTGAAGTCCCCTGACCCAGTCATTCTTTCAACATTTGCCATTGTCCCTTCAAAACCTCTACTAAATTACAATCTATCTCATGCTTGCAAAGCCATTAATAAAACTTATCCAGGCCTCCGGGATGAACCCAAATGCAAAGGAAATGCCCAGCCTAAGGGGCTGCAAAACTAACAACTAATCACAGAATCATAGTCCCTAGTTGTTGGTGGCTTTGCCACTTGTGATTTTATTAAATTGCTCCCCTGCTGGGCACTATAAGACTCTTCCTTTTGTGTTTTATTTTTTAAAAAATTAACTTCTGCCCAAAATTTCATTTGACAGTCCTTTTTGATAAAACTTAGCTTGAGGGGAAAAAATATACCTTGCTTTTCATAAATCACTTTGGATTTGACAAAGTGCCTGCTTGTTTGACAAAATGCTCCTACCGTTTTGCTAATTCTTATAGCAGCACATGGTCAAGACCCACTGTAGACCCTCAACCCTAAACCCAGCAGGTTTTTTTGGTAACTGGAACAGATACATGCCCATGATTGGACAACGGCTATGAGAAATAACAAGGACTGAACTTGACCTGCTTCAGATACCCTCAGAAGCAAGAGAACCAATAAAATGTTCATAGGTGGGCACTGATCGGGGTCTGCAGTCTTATTAAAGGGGGTGATGTCATTTTCCCTTTTATGCTTATGAAGTCCTAGCTATTATAAAGATACTGTCAGTCCTCCTAATGGAATTGTCATGGTTTAGTTCTTTCACGCCAATAAATCTCCCTTCACCTTGGCATAGCAATCTTGAAAATCTATGGGTAAGAGAATAATGGTGTCTGCAGTTCCTAGATTATAATGACTATTTGTAAGCTTATAAATACTGAGGCTTACATACAATTTCTTCAAGAAATAACAGTCATCCATTCAAAAATATAAGCTGTTCTCTCACACGGTAGCCATAATGGCTCCTTTAAAACATAAATCAGATCACGTCCCAGCTCAAAGCCATCTTGCTAGAATAATATCCAAAATTCTCTCCACAGCTCACAGGCCCCGAAGGCGCTGGGTCTGGGCTGGGCCTCCATTTGTACTCCCTGCTTCTCTCCCTTCCTCTCTGCACCTGACTCCTTGCTGAACACGGTGACATTCCTCAGATGTGCCACACTCCTGACTCAGGATTTTGTATTTGCTGATCCCTCTGCCTGGAATGCTTCCCACTGGATATTCCTTGCTTCAACCCAGGCTAAGATCAATTGTCACCTCTGCAGAGAAGCCTGTGTGGCCACACTATCAAAAATAGCACTGCTGGTCCAGTGCAGTGGTTCACACCTGTAATCCAGGCACTCTGAGAGGCAGAGGGAAGACCATTTGCAGCCAGGAGTTCAAGACCAGCCTGAGCACTCTACAAAAAATAGAAAAAATTAGCCAGGTGAAGAGGCGCATACCTGTAGTCCCAGCTACTCAGGTGACTGAGGCAGAATAATCACCTGAGCCCAGGAGTTTGAGGTTGCAGTGAGCTGTGATAATGCCTCTTCCCTTTAGCTGGGGTGAGACAGTGAGACTGTCAAAAAAAAGAAAAAAAAAGCACTCTTCTCTGTCACTTTCTTGCCCTTTACACTATTGTCCTCGTGGGAATTATCCCACCTCACCATAGCTTAAAATGTTATTTTTTTTTCTTGTTTTAATATAAACTCTGTGACATAGAGATTCTGTCTTGTTCATTGCTATATTCTGTGCTAGTAGCCAGACTGGTGCCTAGAACGTAGTAGGTGTTCAATTAACATGTTTAATAAATGAGCAAATGACTGAGCACCACCTGCCAAATGCTCTCTCTCATGCCCAGTATTGTCCATGTACCACACTCAGAGCTCCTTTAACGACTTGACATTTTCATTCTCTTGTAGACTATGACAGCCCCCAGTGACTTTCAGCAAAGTGTTCTCTAAACGTAGGCTGAGCAGAAATGAATGAATCAACTGCCTACTTGGATAACCCACAGGATCTGTTCTGATGTCAGATTTGGTTCTCATCCTCAAAGAATAAAAGTAAGCCAGAAAAATCTCACAAGCTCATTAGTATTATCACTATCTCTGCTAGGAGGAGAGTGATAGAACGAATGGCCAGATCAAATCAGACAAGGCTGTTCTCTCTCCAAGGGGGTAGCCTTGTAGTGCCCAGGAAAAGTGGTCAGAGGGCCCTAGAGGCTGAAGACTGATGGCCCTCCAGGCTTCCAGCTGGGGAAGAGTGGAGCCACCGCACCAGCGGACAGGCTCTTAGTAGACCCTGTACCTAGTAGCAGAAGGCAACTTGTGGGAGGGTGATGGGTGTTTTATAGCTAATTTTATTACAGCATGTGTGTTTCACTGAAGAATTCTTAGAACTGGATAAACAAGAACAAGGGCACTTGCACTTGGCAATTAAAGAGTGGAATGTACTAGATGTATGGTATGTCCCAAAATTAGCCCCACCTAGGATCCCCTGTGCAGAAAAGCTAAGCTAGGCTATTACTGTGCAGAATTTCCTTGGTATATGTGTCAACACAAAAAGAAACTCATTTAGACTTGGGGCTAAACGCCTACTTATGATGTGGGCTAGCCCAAGCAGAGAAGGAAGAAAGGAGAGAAGGCAGACAAAGCGATAGACCCCCATCTTCACACTCTTTCCCCATCTGCCCTTGGGATCACGGGGTAAACCCCAGGGAAAAGTATCATACCTCTGTCAATCCATCATCATCTTAAAAATTAGGTTTGAAAACTAAACCAGAGGTTATAGTTGTCCTCAAAGGAGGATTTTCTTTCTTCTACTTTAGGTAGTCCTGATGACCACCTAAAACACTTCCCCTTAGAGAGCTGGGACATTAAAAGACAATGAACTGTGCGCTACAAGCTAGACAATGAGAGAAAGGTGCCAACAAGGCCCTCAAAGCTACTAAAAGTTAGAGTAAGAGATCAATGCCCAGTAAGCGGGTTTTTCCATTAACCCAAGTCCTTTTTATGAACTGACAAGGCCTAACTTACAGATCACAGCAATTTGAACACATGGTACAGTGCGTGGTCTTATAAGAAAATAGCATTTGCTAGAAAAATAATTAAGTTAACCAGATAAAACTCTTTTACAACAATATTCAGCAAGTTCTCAATTGCTACTGGGAACAAAAAGCTAGAAGCTGGGAGGTGAGGCTCCATCTTTAGCGCAGAGGTGGGAATTCAGTTAGCTTCACTCAACTATGGGAAAACAGACTCAGTACAGGAAAGCCTCAGTGAGATGCAAATACACACACAGAGAAGGCTCAGATGTGGGGGAGTCGGAGGGAGGGGGACATGAATGAGAGAGAGTGCAAGGACTAAAACTGACCCGAGAACTAAACAGTGTTAACCGAGGTCCTTTGGGAGAATTTGGGGAGATATCACTGCATGGAGAAATTCATTAATAATTCCAACAGGAGCCCTTGCTGGGCACAGACCATGACAATCTTTTTAATGCATTCTCTCATTCATTCTGTACTACAAATCCTTTTTTGCAAGGCAGTGTTTCCACCCTCTCCCGGTGATGCCCACTTTTGATCATCTCCTCCCTTCCTCCTGCCAACCACTTCCAAAGAAGGAAGAATTTCCAGGCTGACCGCTCAGAGCCCAGGATACTCAGCGGGCACGGTCCTCTGGGGACCCCAGGCCTTTTTCTTTTTCTTGCATTTCTGCCGCTTCCCACCATGAACCTGACAAGCTAAGTCAGAGTCGGGGGTCTTTTTCCTCACATGAGCACGTAATTGCGGGTACACAGACCCCCAGAATATACATCCCAGGGAAGTCTCAGAGGCCACACTTCACCATCAAGCACTGCATGTGCTAATTCAGCTTTTTACCAGAGCTGTGTGTTGAAATGTCAGAATTACATTAACAGTGACTAATTAAAAGGTGAGGAGAGACCCAGTCTGCTACTGTTCCAGGTCACAATTTCTTGGGAACATGGAGACAAAGAAAGAATCCAAGCAGGCAGAAGCCAGCATCTTAGTCCATGGCTACACCACCACTTAACTGCACAAAATCCTGCCTTCCCATACTGACAATCCCGTAACACAGGTACTGATATCATCCCATCTTACACACAGAAACAGAGCATTAGGTAAAGTATTTGAGCCTCGTAGTTTGTGCTTGGTACAGCTAAACGTCAAGTTCCATCCAGTCTCACTCCAAAGTTTGTTTTTATACCCCTAGAAAATTTAATTGTAAGTCCCTCGTTTCTGAGACCTCAAGGGTAAAAGACTACTCTTTTGAAAACTTCAAGTAAATAACTTGCTTCTACAATTTAGTCTATACCAACATATAAGAAATTGTAAATCATTTCTATTATCCAGGCTGAAATCCTAACACGGTTCATAAAATACAATCAGACCAATTTCCCACTGCCCTCAACTCAATATATCTTCACTTTACAACTGTTTATTTACAACACATTTATTGCATACCCCATTGATAAGATCAATTTTTGATTTAAGCAAGAAATAAAAAAGTTTCTGCTAAGAAAGGGTAAAATGCATTATGGACGGACTGTCAGCTCAAAATATTCACAGGTGAAGGGAGATGAAAACTTTCCCAACTCTTGACTTTTCCCAAGTAGTCCCTATAAACTCATTCCCAGCATACAAATAGTATTTGATCCAGGTTCAACATCAAATGAAGAAGCCTCGTAAGAGAGAGGAGAGCAGCGGCTTTTCTTCAGCAGTAAGGCCCTGCTCACTGTTACTGTTGCACTGTGCAGGCCTCATCCTCTCTGAAGTTCAGACTTTTCATCTGGAAAATGCCATAGAAACCCTCAATCCTACCATCACAAGGTGTAGCTGTTATGAGACTCAGAGAAAGCCATTCAAATGAAAAGGGCTTTTGTTTTGCTTTGGTTTGGTTTTAAATGGAGTCTTTCTCTTTCACCCAGGGTAGAGTCCAGGGGTGTGATCGTAGCTTACAGCAACTTCATACTCCTGAGCTCAAGCGATCCTCCTACCTCAGCCTACTGAGTAGTTGGGTAGCTGAGTAGCTGCCATCACACTCAGTTAATTATTTTTTATTTACTTTTTATAGAAAAGTTCTCACTTTTTGCTCAGGCTGGTCTCGAACTCTTGGCCTCAAGCTCATCTTCTCTCCTTGGTCTCCCAAAGTGCTAGGATTACAGGTATGAGCCACCATATCTGGCCAAATGAAACACTTTCAAATAGTACCTGCTATGGGTTGAACGTATCCTCTGAAGGTCATGTATTGGAAGTGTAATCCCCAATGCAACAGTGTTAAGAGGGGAAACTTTCAAGAGATGGTGAGACAATAGGGCTCTGCCCCCATGAATGGATTAGTGCCTTGATGGCCAGACCGGGTTTGTTATAAAAGCAAGTTTGGTCCTTTCCTTCCACTTTCTACCCTGGGATGATGTAGCAAGAAGACCCTGGCTGGATGCCAGCCCCTAGATGGTGGACTTCCCAGGGTCCAGAGGTATAAGAAATAAATCTCTGTTCTTCATAAATTACCCAGGCATTTATAAATGTCTCTGGCATTCTGTTACAGCAGCATCAAACAGACTCAGACAGGCCCCAGGGCAAATACCAATGGGACAGCTGGGTGCCTCGGACCACAGTGGAGGTGAGTCCAGGAGTCTCTCAGCAGACGGCACCCCTGCCCCGCACGGCTCAAATTCCTGGCTCTTCTGTTCCTGCAGAACCAGGGGGAGAAATGGGAGCTGATTTTTGCTCTTGAGCTGCATTTACCTTTCTGGAGACCCTTGGAGTCAGAGTTTATAGTCACCCCTTAAAAGGGAATTTCACTTCTTCCTGATCATTGCCTAAAAATATTTCCCCCCAGAGAGCCACTGCATCTGCGCCTGCCAGATTTGGAAGTCTAGTCTCCGGAATTGAAAGAGAATAATTTCTGTGGCTTTAAATCACCCAGTGTGTGGTGATTTGCTATTATAGTCCTAAGAAGCTAGTCCAGCAGAATTTAAAACATTGAGACTGGATGAAATCTCCCAGGGAGTGGATATTGATGGGGAAGAGGACTCAGGACGGGGCCCCAGGGTCCCACAGCTGTAAACGGCTAGGCACAAGAGAAAGATCCAGAAAAGGACAGTGTCGTGGAGGAAATCAGGGAGGGGGTGTGTGGAGGTGTAGGAAGAAAGGGGTGGAGGGTGAGCCGAGGGGTCCAGCGCTGCTGAAGCCAAGTAGGAAATGAGAACTGACCAGCAAGGTGAAGGTCACTGGAGACCTTGACAAGAAAGCTTTCAGTGGAGCAAACCTAATTTGGGTTAAGACAGAATTGGAGAGAGAAATTGGAGACTGCAAGAATATAAGCCACTCTTTCAAGGTTTTACTGCAAAGAAACTAAAGAAAGTGGATCACTGTGCTGGAAATAGGTCAAGACAGGGTTCTTAGGCTGAGAAGATCTCAGCTGCACGATTATTGTATGCTGATGAGAACGACCAAGAAAGCACAAGAAAAGGTACTTCATAAAATAAAGAGAAAGTTGCTGAAATGATATACAAAATGTTTTCTAAAAATGTTTACACCTCCATCCTGCCAAGATAACAATTCTATAGTAAATTTCCATACAGTTGTTTTTTGTTCCTTTTTTACATTGTCAATATTATAGCTGACAGAATATACACACACACACACACACACACACACATATATATATTTAACTATGTATTCTTTTAAGTATATTTAACTGAGCAATACACAGAGATCCAGAATGGAGTATTATTTGAAAAAGAGTACTGTGAGCAAAAATATCTGCTATTGGGTGGTTTTTAAAGTGACTCAATCCACTTAATATTTGATATAAAATCTCAAAAACTGCTGAATTCCTTGGCAACTAAAATGCCACTGTGGAGCTCTATGCAATTCTGCTTCTGCGCTATCAAAAAGACTTTTTGTTTAACAATTCTCCTTACATTACGTCCTCCTGTATTCTTAGCAAGTGCCAGACACTGAAAAGTACAGCAATTTTTATTATGTAGTTATCAAATAAATAACTCTTGAATAAATATCTTCAACCTGAAGAGTGGGTTGAAAGATGTGCATTAGAGAACTCATTTCCCGAGACAGAAAAACAAGCAAAAGAGAATTAAGGAAAAAGCAAGTAAGTTTCCAGTTTCGCAAGTCGTCTCCTGAATGAATAAACCAGTAAAAAATACAGAGTTCCTGACTTAACCTCTTCATTTCCAACTCAGAAATACACACATGACACCTGCATTCTTGAGTCTTTAATTTCTATTCTGAAACCTGCGTTCCTTGTGATATCTCTCTGATGCATGGATGCATAGGGAAATTGTCCTTTATAGGAAAGGCAGCAAATTCTTTGATCACACCGTTTTTCCTCCATACCCTTTAGATTTTTTTGTCTGTTATCTTTTGGTCTTTAGATTCTACAGAAGAATAACATTTTTTGTTGAAACCTTAGACAACTTTTTCTTTATCAGCTCATTACAGAACTTTCAGCAGGATCTCTCTGGGTAAGTATTTCTCTTTGGTTTAAAGAAACAGAATGAGAATGTTTAAGGAGCATAATCAATTCTTTGTTCTCCTCTCTTATATGAAAGCCTACCTCCCCTTTATTCCAAGTTACAACCATGATTTTTATGTCAGACACCTTTCTTTATAACTCACCATCTCACTATTTTCTCAGCTTGATTCTTTGCCTTCAGAATTCTACAAATTTGTTTTCCACAATGCCCATTTTGTGTCCATTTGAATGCTAGTACTAAAATCTCAATTCACTAACATTCCCTTTTCTCACTCATTTCCACTTTCACGGTATCCTGTTGTTTTTTCAGTTTGGGCCTAGTTTGTTTGTTTTGCTTCCATTTTCTGACAATGACTGTCTCTGCTACATAAAGGTCAATTCCTCTCATGTTCTTTTGGAGAGAGAATTTTCAAATACCTTTTCTTCTGATTTGTTTAATTATTATAATTTTTTTTTTAAAGACAGAGTCTCACTCTGTTGCCTTGGGTAGACTGCTATGGAGTCATAGCTCACAGCAACCTCAAACTCCTGGGCTCAAGAGATCCTCTTGCCTCAGACTCCCAAGTAGCTGGGACTGCAGGCTCCCGCCACAACGCCCAGCTAGGTTTTTTTGTTTGTATAGACGGGATCTCACTTTCCTCAGGCTGGTCTAGAACTCCCGGACCAAAGCAATCTGCCCACCTCAGCCTCCCAGAGTGCTAGGATTACAGGCGTGAGCCACCACACCTGGCCTTTTTTCTGATTCTTATAATAACTAATTTCGAGGTACTATGTTTCTTCTTCCATAGGTTCCTATTATTTTAAAAACACACTTGTTCCCTCTATTTCTCTATTCATTTTTTTATCCATTTTTGAAATGGTAAGTTAGACTCCATTAAAGTTTAAAAGTCTGTTTATCATCCTACCACCTACATGTGTGCATGTAAGGGACCGTTATCATCTTTAGTGATTATTATGTACATACATGTTTGATTCACAAAATTTATTCAGTAATTGTTAGATGATAAAAAGAACCTACCAAAGAGACAGAATAACATGATTCTATCTTTGCCTTGACTATAATCATACTATTTGACTAGGCGGGGCGCAGTGGCTCACGCCTGTAGTCCTAGCACTCTAGGAGGCCAAGGTGGGCAGATGGCTTGAGCTCAAGAGTTGGTAGACCAGCCTGAGCAAGAGTTAGACCCCATCTCTGAAAATATCTGGGTGTTGTGGTGGGCACCTATAGTCCCAGCTACTTGGGACGCTGAGGCAAGAGGATTGCTTGAGCCCAAGAGTTTGAGGTTGCTGTGAGATATGACACCAGCGCACTCTACCAAGGGCATCAAAGTGAAACTCTGTCTCGAAAAAATATATATATATATGTATATATATATACTATTCAATCATTTGTTAAATAAATATTTATTTAGCACCTTCGAACTGCCAAGACCTGTAAACAAGATGAACTCTCTGCTCTTATAAGTACAGATTACTAGCGGAAAATGATAGAAATAAGTAAACAGTGTGACAGTTTTAAATCATTAAAAATGGAGATGATTAATCTGAAAGAGATAAAGAGGGTGATGGAATTCAGAGTGCAAAGACCAGGTCAAGCAGGTAAGCAGAAGACATTGCTGTGATTTCACTTTGGGAAAGAAAGCCCCTCAGGTGAGCATGGCAGGAGGCCAAGGAAATGCCCTTCCTGCAACGACTCTGTGGGGTCTCTCCTCAAAGAGGAGGCAAGTGCAAAGCCCGTGAGGTAAGGAAGAATTTGGGGTGTTAGAAAGGTAAACAAATGGGGCCACATACCTAGAGTGCATTTTATAGGGGAACAGAGACATGAGCTGCAGCTGAACATCCAAACCAATTCCACAGCACTGAGGGCCTCACAGGCCTCACTAAGGAATTTAGATTTGATTCTTGGAGCTAGGAAATGAAAGGTTTTTGGTGAACAATAATTAAGAGTTTACTTCATTTCTAAATTACAAGTTTAGATTATAAACTTAGCTCTACAGTGAGCTTTTAATTGTGAATTTTATTATTCAATTTCAAAGACTCACAAATTTTTTTATATTGTTTTTGAGACAGAGTCTCTCTCTGTCATCTTGGGTAGAGTGCCATGGCATCATAGCTCACAGCAACCCTGAATGCCTGGGCTTAAGTGATCCTCCTGCCTCAGCCTCCCAAGTAGTTAGGACTACAGGCCTGTGAGACCATGCCTGGCTAATTTTTCTATTTTTAGTGGAGACAGGATCTGGCTGTGTTACTTAGGCTGATCTCAAACTCCTGGCCTCAAGCCATCCTCCAGCCTCAGCTCCCCAGAGTGAGCTAGGGTTGCAGGTGTGAGCCGCTGCGCCTGGCCAAAGACTAGTGAATTTTAATTATCATTTCAGGGTCTGATTGACAACTAATGAATTGTCTTGAAACACTTTCTAACATTTACAAATTTAATATTTGATCTTCTTTCCAATTTAACAATTGCCTAAACTTGCCTAAGTATTTATTTAGGCAATTATTATAAATATGTTGTAAATATGAATACAATGATTCTTAGTCTCTTAAATGTCCCAGTAGTATATATAAGCTTAGTATAATTTAGAAGACATCACAAGTCTAAATTAATTTTACTCAGTTTTGTATTTTTTTAAGGTATCCATCACCTTAGGCATTTAATGATTCTTTTTTTTTTATTAAATCGTAGCTGTGTACATTAATACTATCATGGGGTACAGTGTACTGTTTCCATACACAATTTGAAATACCTTCATCCAACTGGTTAACATAGCCTTCATGTCATTTATTTTCTTAGTTATTGTGTTAAGACATCTCTCTAAATGTAGAATATAAATGCTTTTTTTTTGAGACAGAATCTCACTGTGTTGCCCTTGGTAGAGTGCCGTGGCATCACAGCTCACAGCAACTTCAAACTCTTGGGCTTAAGCAATTCTCTTGCCTCAGCCTCCCAAGTAGCTGGGCCTACAGGTGCCCACCACAATGCTCAACTATTTTTTGTTACAGTTGTCGTTGTTGTTTAGCTGGCTGTTTAGCTGGCCCAGGCCAGGTTCGAACCCATCACCCTCAGTGTATGTGGCTGGTGCCGTAACCACTGTGCTATGGGCACCAAGCCTCAGTTTTGCATTTTTAAAATGAAATCATATGGTGAACTTATTGCCACTTTAACATGTCGGATATTCTTAAACACTACAGATACTCAACATAATAAAGGTGTGTGGATTATATCAAAACTGCTGTATGTTTATTTTCTTTATATCTGCACTTAATTCTAAACTTCCCTGGAGTTAAAGGGGCTTATCTACTGAGGGAAAAAGTATGTTGCTTCACACTATTCTGAGCTTGCTTTTCCAGGAGAACATTTAGGATTTCTGAGCATCCTGAGAATTCTTAATAACCAGACTAAATCCCTGGGTGTTGTCATAGGCAGGCCCCAGGCATCCAGAGAAGGTTCTTCCCTCTCTGATGGCCAAGCCAAGTACCATTTTTTTAGTCCCATTTATAGCTAAGAAGGGAGAACCAGCATCACCTCACTGTACACTAATGTAGTCTCTACCTCCCACCCAGATGGCTTCTGCACTTGATTGGGCTCACAGATCTGGTTACCAATTCAATCCATCTATCTTTGTCATATCCTTTTCTGTCTTTTAGAACCATAATTTTAGGTATTAAAGTAACATCAGATTGAATTATGGAATGCCCTGGTGGCTTTGTCTGACAAGAACAGGACATGAGGTAAACAGTGTTACATTTTCAGAATACTCTAGCAACTCTGGGGAAAAGGAGTTAGAAAGATGCAGAGGTGGTTCTGAGAGGCCCGTTAGACCAGAGCTTGCCTTGAGACTCGAGCGGAAGGGTGCACGTACCTCCTCCTCGACCCAAGAATGGCCTCCTCCTCCGGAAACTCAGCCCCTTCCACAAACTTCCCACAAAGGCGCGAGTGGAAGCAGATCCCATCCAGCCAGACCAGACCAGTGACCATCTCCATCCTATCAGCCTCCCTCCTATCCGCTGGCAACAAACCTGAGAGGGAAAGGACTTGGCGAAGGAAGAGGCCGAGAAGGAGAGAAACCACCATGGAAGGGGAGAGACCCGCACTGGACAGGACACAGGGCTGTGGGGTTGCAAGTGCGCCCTCTGCCATCTGAGAAGAGCTGGCTGCCTAGACGTACACCCTTTTCCAGGCTCTGCAGCTGGTGAAGGGAAACAACACCTGCAAAGTCTTTTGCCCATTTACCTTATGTTATCATTTCATTCACATTCAGGAGAGGAAAGAGACCTGTTATTAATCGC
>CAUYQV010095475.1:0-12908 GCA_963574575.1 Galagoides demidoff
GGTCGGAGGAGGGTCGGGGCAGGGGACAGGGCAGGGCAGGGCCTGACCACAAGGCTAACTTTGATAAGCAGTTCTCGATAATCACTTCTCAGCAATTATTTATTACAGTTTAACATTATAAAATTAACAAAAATAATATAAAACTCATATTCTGGCGAAATAGCCATATGGCTGCTGAAACCCGTATATTCCCTTCTTGTTCTGCAGCCCGTTCGTGCATTCTTTCCAAAAATTGGGACTTTTTTAAAATGCCGCATGACAGGGGACAAAATTGTTGAAAAGGGGGACCATCCCGCCAAAATCGGGACATCTGGTCACCCTACCCATATACAAGAGGGGCATCCACACCAACTTTCCACCTGCTCTCTGAGAGCTGCATGTGTGAGCCCTTCCTTTTTGCCATCTTGCCCCTGCCTCTATCTATATATGTATTACCAAAAGCCTTCTAAGGAACTAACATTATACTTTATAAAATTAAATCGTCCTATTTTTGGCTAAGAGAACAGAAATTATGAAGTTCCTAAAGAGTAAAGAAAAAATAACACTTATAAGCCAGGACTTGTTACAAACATCCAGTGACTTTATTCCCCTGCTTTTAAATCTGGGTAGCTGGTAGACCTACCTCTATTATTGCCTCTGAACTCTTTTGTCCCATTACTTGATCCCTATTCACATATACTGTGCCCCAGTGTATGGACTCACTCCTCTTCCACACAGATCAACTCATTCTGTTCCCCAGCTCTTGGACTAAGACTTCTTGCCACTCTAAACTTGACATCTGTCCTGGCAGTTTAACTGATATCCTAACTATCTTGTCCTAAGGGGGAAAAGATGTCTAGGAGGAGTTACTTCCCTTTCCAATGTTAAAAAAATAAAGCAGACTCTGTGTCATTTCTTAGATCCTTTATTTCTCAGTTTTCACTGAGCTGTGTTCACACTTAAATCCAAGACCCCATCTTAAGCTGCTTTTCAGTGTTATAGGCAAGGAACCATATCCTAATAATAGTAAAACGAAGTCTAGAAATGGGCTTATGTAGCCCCCATCTCTCTGTTCTTCTCAGCTTTGCAATATAACGATGTGGATTATTGCTGAATCAATGACTCCAAATTCTGAAGGATGATGTGGATATCAGTTATTCTCCAAAGGAGATACCCCAAGAGACTCTTGTAATACCACAGGACACCAGAAAAAGACCTGGTACTTTCTACAAAGGTAACACATATTAATATTTATATTTATGGTCCTCTGGATAATCTTGTTTTTTCTTCCATATCCTTTTATTTCACTATATGGTTTTGTAATTTCAGAAGCAGAAGATGAACTACACCCCATGGCCTGACACAAAACCATAATCTTATTAAGTTTATCTAGTGACTCCAGGCATCACACAAGGAAAATCTGAGTGCATGTTTCATGAATACCATAAAAATCATTGTATCTCACATACACACATGGGCATCTGCTTGATACTTTCATGCATAAATCTGGATTTTCCTAAATTCCTTACAAGAGGCCAGTAAATGCAATTCCTGTGACGTGCAAGGGACATCCAACCTAAAATGAGTAAAAACAACATTTGAGACTA
This sequence comes from Galagoides demidoff, assembly GCA_963574575.1. NCBI lineage: Eukaryota > Metazoa > Chordata > Mammalia > Primates > Galagidae > Galagoides > Galagoides demidoff. The sequence continues at coordinate 1,587 of CAUYQV010095475.1, forward strand.
AGGCAGGGGCCAGGTCAGGTAGCATACCATGTGACAGAATAAGACTTTGGAATTATTTTCTGAGTACATCAGGAAGGGATAGGAGAATTTTATAGAGAGAAGTTGTATAACTAGGTTGATGTCCATTGAAACCATTCTGACTCTGGTGAGAGAAAAATAAAATGAATGGATCAGGGCAAGTCAGGTACCTGACAAGAATTAAAGCAATTGACTTGTTAGCAAACAATTTCCCAAGTCAAGGGCAGAATATCCCAGGCTGGCAGGAGGTAGCTGGCCAAAGTGGGCAGCTATTCCATTATATTTCAGGAGATAAATTTCCTGAGACAGTTAGTGAATGGTACATTTTAGATGTTAGCATCTATGTGGATAGTACCTGGCCAATATTTGGGAAGTCTTCATTCCGCAGTCCTACCCCTCCAGGACGTAGGCCCTCTCCTCTCCCCTTTGGCTTCAGCCCAGGCATTTTCTGTTTGTACTTTCTCTCACCTCCCTCCTGGAGGATACTATAATTAACCTCAGAGAGAATCCTGTTCCTGTCACTTGTGCAAATTCTGGCTTCCCCCTGTTCACCGCAAGTTACTTTCTCTCCACTTCTCACAGGTATTTTTAGTAATTAAAGTCCTATATAGCTTGTAGCACGGAATTTTATTTTTACTCATGGAATAAGAGTCAGATTTCTTCTCTGTCACCACCTAGGTTCATATCATGCCCAGGTGTGAGTCTCTAAACCAAACAGTCTATCTCCACCAACCCTGACCACATGGTGATCCTCCTTTTTCTGGAGCTATTTTTAGTACCACCACCCCCCAGCCCACCCACACACACACACACACACATCTGCCTTTCTGGCCTGCATAGGATACTCAACACCAATCTGTCACTTCACCATGAGTTTACGTCCTGCTTTTGTCCTGTGATTCTCCTCGTCCGTGTCTGGTCTAAACTTGCCTATCAATAGGAACTCAAGCATATTGCTTATCTTGCAATGTACAATTACTATTCATGTCTTTATGTAAATAGCACACTGGGGCCTGATCCCGCTATCTCTGCAGAAGGACTCAAATGCCCCTTCTCCCACTGTTTGCTTTCCAGACTTACAGGTGAGATATAGAAGGAAGAATTCCTGACTTGATTCTTAACCCGCTAAAATAAAGCCTAGAAATTTAAAATCTGCTTAGTTCTTGCCAATACGAAGCCACTTCTAAGTAGACTCCCCATCCCCTTAATGACTTGCTCGCTAAGGTACTAACTGGAGATGTCACTATTCTTATTTCAAGTGCCATCTCTCTGGAACGACAGCTTCACCCTGCCCCTAATAGTAAATGCCAATATTGGTTCAAGTGGAATTCATTTGCCCTCTGGACATTTTAATTTGTGTGATTGTTTTTTGTATTTTTTTCCAGGATCAACCCTATCTAGGCGATTTTCTGTAGCTTCGGCTCTGGGTCCTTTCCTCTTCCTTGCTAGCCTGTCCCACTAAGAATCTAGCACCCCTTTTGATTTATCTAGATGTGACAGTCTAAACGTTCAACTTACAACCTTATAAATCTTAGAATAGCTTTATTAGAAATCCCACACAGTGCTGCACAGCCACCAAATCTTCTGTTACCTACACTAAAATGAAAATAATAAATGAATATTATTTAGGGGAAAAGGTAGGTTCTCAGTAAATGGAGCACTAGCCCAAACTTGCTTCTTTGAGGTGGATATGCAAAAAAATAATTTTCATATTGCAACCCTTAGTTTTTCATATTTTGCCAACTCTAACCCACAAGACTGGAAAAAGAGAGAAAATGAGTGTAATGACACAAATCATGACAACCTAATGTAGCACAGGCAGAAGATTAACAGTGTAATAGACACAGAAATCTTAGCCACATTCAAAACCCAGACTGGTGCAGCTTTAATTTCCAACTGCTGAAGCACTGAATTAGCAACATTTTAGCTTACGCTTTTACTAGAGCTTTAAAACATAGACTGGATCTGTTAGTGGGCTGTGCCTCTTTCCTACTAATGTAAAAACAGAAAAAAAAAAAGAGGGGTGGCGCCTGTGGCTCAAAGGAGTAGGGCGCAGGCCCCATATGCCAGAAGGGGAGGATTCATTCAAACCCAGCCCTGGCCAAAAACTGCAAAACAAACAAACAAACAAAAAAACCCAAAAGACATCTAAGGCAGTAGGTTAAATCTAGAAGAGAAGTTAATATGCTTGCCTGGAAAACTAAAACAATGTGGGAAGGATCTACCTCCCAGAAGTGGGCAGGGATAGTCCTGTTTTTCTAAAGCAATAGTCCCCAGCCTTTTTTGGCAACAGGGACCAGTTTTTCCACGGATCCCCAGGCTGGGGGAGTGGTTTCGGGAAGATTGAACCTCATGACCTCTCCCCAGATCATCAGGCAGCAGGTTCTCAAAGGAGCTCACAACCCAGATTCCTCCCATGCACACTTCACAGCAGGGTTTGCCCTTCCAGGAGAAGCTGCTGGTCTCTGCTGATGTGGTAGGAGGTGAGTTCAGGCTGTGATGAGCGGGATAGGGAGCAGTTGTAAGTACAGATACACGTAGCTGTCCACGGTCCAAGAGCTGGAGATTGCAGTTCTAAAGACACTCAGACTGCCCAATAAATTACTTCTCTGTGGCACTGTGATAAACAGTGCAGATTACTCTCCTTCAGCACGTGGCTTGCCTCATTGCTTTGCCAGAGACGGTCTAATCAATCATTTGCCTTTCTTTGCACCCACTACTTTTAAAAAGATACTCATTATCACAAGAGTGTGGTGAGCACTTTTGTCTTTTCCCTTTTGAGTTATTTGCTCAAATCAAACTTGATATTTGGAAAACTGATGGATCCATTTTCTCAACTTTATGAGAGTTTTGCTTTCTTTCAAGAAAAGGAAAGACTACCCTATCTCCCTTAGCTCATTTCAGAGAGGAACTATGCTTCCTGACTCGGGAAGAAAGTTATTTCTTCCCTACCTCCAGTTAACTTCTCAATACATAGAGGGGACTTGACCATGCTGGGGGCAGGGAGGAAACTTTGTAATTCTGGCCCTTCAAGCCAATTTATTATGATGATCCCTTAGATAAAGGAATAAACAGAAGCAAAGAGCAGCTTTGAGGCTAGTTCTGATAAAATAACTGGGGATGTCTGAGCATTGACTTACCATGTTTCCCCCAAAATAAGACCTACTCCCAAAATAAGCCCTAGCAGGATTCTATGCATTTGTTAAATATAAGCCCTACCTGATAATAAGACCTAGTGATGGGCGTGGCTATGCAGCATATCTGCAAAGCCACGCCATGTATTTTGGCACAGAGACATCCCCTGAAAATAAGCCCTAGTGTGTCTTTTTGAGAAAAAATAAATATAAGACAGTGTTTTATTTTCGGGGAAATGTAGTACCTAGTTTAGCAGTGACTTCTCAGGACTGTAAATTGTACCTGATGTCACACAGACAAGTTGCCAGAGTGACCAAAAAGACTAAGCGTGAACCAAAGGCTAATAACCACTGGATGAGAACAGCTAAATGAAAGTTTCTTAGGCCTGGCAGAATGTCATTTCTCTTCATTACCTTAATGTAGAGCTCAGAAAGCTAAAATGACTCCTAAGAGTTTGAGTCTTTTAATATGTGTGATTATTTCAATATAAAAGAAAGTAAAAGGTAAACAAACAATACCAATAGCCACATTAGAAAGACCACCCACATCCTTCAATATAATTATAACATTTTTCTAACAATCATTGCCTTATTGTGAGCTGAGATCTACTTACAACCTTCCTGTTGGGATGTTTACATAAACTATGGGGTTAATTTCGATTTGACAATCTTTCTAAATCTCTGTATCTGCACACAATCAGACCAATCCAATGATTACAGAGTATATAAAAGCCAGGCTTCTAGATTTTAACATTCATATTCCCACGAATCATTTATTTCTCTGTGTTAAATTCAGTTTGGGAAGCAAACCATGATGAGTTTACAAAGATTAAGGAAGACTTTTCCCCCCCTCCGGATTTCGGCTCTCACTTTCTTGATGAAATGCTTGAACATTTTATAACTGACTTGTCAGAGTCAAATTTAGTTCACACAAATATTTTTTTCTTTTTTAAAAATTATTGCCTTTGCTAACATTCCGTCAACACATTTTGTACCAAGATCATGGAAATCGGATATGCTTTTTGTTTTCTGTTGACTTTTCTTAGCCTGATAAAAAATAGGGGCTGTGATCTCTCTCAGAATCCTCATGACCTAAGTAAAACTGATCTGTCTAAGTGACATTCGGGGCATCAAGTCCCTGAACTATCATCAACCAAGCATAATCAGAGACTCACGAGCATTTTCTGCATAAAAATTCCACAAAGTAACAGAATGATGGTTTTACATGAATTATAACATTCCTATCAAAGACCTTTTTTCCCCTTTGGCAGTACATTTTCCTTATGTCATTCAAATGTAGGGGGATAGGAAAAAGATGAAAATATTAAGTGACTCTCCAAAAGCTACCGCAGTAAGCCAAAAACAAAGTCTGCATCCAACCTTTGGACCTAGGTGATGGGTGTTTTTATCAAAAAGCTTGTGGCAGGTGTCAGAGCAGAGGCACAAAGACTGGCCAGGCATTCACTTAGGAAGTGGTGGAGATAGAATCAATAATGTATTATCACCTAATAAAACTCTCTTTCAATAATTGCAGTAACTCTTTCTTTTTTCCCTTGAACAAGAGACGTTTCTAACAACACTTTTAAGTGTTTGGTACATTTGTATAAAGCCTTAATTTATGATGAAAGGACGACATTGATACAGTAGCTTCTAATAATTTGAGTTTCTACCCCAATTTGTTCTTTACAATAGACTTTAGAGCTTCCAACTAAGAAGCAGTACCACAATATGTAAACTTCTTGCTCCTAAGCACATTTAAGAACGAGACAAATGTAATTTTCTATTATTAAGGCCACATTAAGTGAAAACTATGAGACAGTCACAGTTTGAGCCTTGAGCTTATTGTATAAAAATTAAATTGGTTGCAGAGCAAATAAATTACACTCAGCTCTCCACTGGAATCCATTTTAACTGTAAAAGTGCCAGGAACTGAGGGGAATGAGTACTTCATAATAATTATTGTCCCCTCTACACACATACATACTGGGTATTTTAAAGTTACATTTCATTGTACTTACATAATATATATACTAGAGTGAATGTGTGGCATATAAATAATTCATACATGCATATTATGAAATGCAAATATCTGTGTCTAAGAATGTGCAATAGAGTTAAAACAATAAAACAGCAATTAAAATATACATAGCATAACAAAAAAATAAAAACATTTTAATTATGGTATATTTTACACTTCTAAACCAGACTCACCTTTTGCTCCTGAGAGAAATTTTACCTTGAATAGCATTGTGAAAGTTTATTAATAGTGTGGCACCTATGGCTCAAAGGAGTAGGGTGCCGGCCTCATATGCTGGGGAGGTGGTGGGTTCAAACCCAGCCCCAGCCAGAAACTGCAAAAAAAAAAAAAAGAAAAAGTTTATTAATAAATAAAACTCCTCTTGCATTTATATTTATTTCACATTATATAGAAAATATTCAAAGTTTGGTGAGCCTTGTTCTCTATTAGTCCCTGTCATCAAATCACAGTAGCTTACTTACTCTAATAAGTTATTGTCATAATACATTAACAATTTGAAACTATTTCATGAATCATGTTCTTTATTATTAGTGGCTATGTTTTGTCTCAAACTGAATTCCCCAGAAGCAAACCTCAGCATGAGGATTCACATCAAAGTGTCTAGTCTAGGAACACTCCGTGAAAAAGCAGAAAGTAAATGGAGCAAATAAAGTAAGAGGGTAAAGAAGCTCAACCGTGTGAGATTTCAAAGTTCTAGTCCCAGCCTGTTTCCAAGAGAAGCTCTGGTGTGCAAATTGTACGACAGACGATGTTCCTATCGGGAGCAAAGCAAGGGAACGGGGCTTTCATGCTTTTGCACCTGTAACCCTAGAATGAAGTAAATTCCCAGGCCCTGGGTGGTAAAGGTTGTTCTAGTAACCAAAGGAAAGTGTCATGAAGCAGGCTTGTGTTATAGGCCTTTAGAAGCAAATTTACATTGAAGGTGCAAGTGGGACACAAAGAAAGAGTAAGATTAAATATGAATAGTATTTGAGCAGAGGACCAACCATGGTCCCTACGCATTTAGTATAAATAACCCTATTTTCATCCAATATGGAGTCTTTCCCAAAATAAAGTCATGTGTATCAAAATCATACATAATTATCCCCAGAATCTCTGAGAAACTATAAAATGAAAAGTAGACAATATTCCAGTTGAGTAATCCTCATCTATTAAATTGAAGAATCGAAGCTGATTTTCTCTAAAATCACCTTGAGAGTCACCTGCACCCTCAATCCTCTTGCTGTGTGGCCTATGAACCCATTCCAGTTTGTGAACTGTGAGAATTGTTCTATGAATAGAGCAAGAATTAAGAGTCAGCATTTAGAAATAATCACAAAAGCTATTTGGAGAATGATTTTGTATATAAGTTGAATCAAATAAAAAACAGGCATGTTCTGCGTATTTGTGTTTCTCTTTCTTTCTTTTCTAGCAATTGGTTTTTTATTGTATCTTACAGAAACATGTTCTGCGACAGATCGGAAAATAAAAACAGCCTATCCTCAAGCTTTTTCTTAACAGAATTTTAGTAGCGTTTCTCTATGCTGTCTGACTTTAATTTTCCTCCCTCTTCTTTTTTGATTAAATCTACTTCCAGTATGCTTTTAACCTTTTGCGTTACTTCCCTAGGATGCTGCCCTAACAAAATTTTAAAATTTTGAGTAGCTTAAAGCAAAGGAAATGTGTTCTTTCCCAGTTCTGGAGTTTGTCTGGATGTCCAAAATTCATGTGTTGGCAGGGCCAGGCTGCCTCTAAAGGCTCCAGGAGAGCATCCTTCCTTGCCTCTCCAGCTTCTGGTGGCCCAGCCTTTATTCGGCTTGTAGTAGCGTCAAACTAGTCTCTGCCTCCGTCTTCACGTGGCCTTATTATTTGTTTATATCTCTCTGTTGTTTTACCTTTTTCTAATGATGTTCTCTTTGAAATTAAAGCCCACTCTAATAAGATTTCATCTATATTCTTAACTAATTATATTTTCAGGGATACTATTTCCAGACAAGACTGGGTACTTTCAGGGTAGTATGGCTGTAGACAGGGATACTATTTTCAAATAAAGTCACTTGCTGATATTCCAGGAAGCTATGAGTTTGGGAGAACACTTGCCAAACGGGCGCTCTCCCTGACCCTCATATTTGTTCTTGTTTGGATTGCCACCGTAATCTTCACATTGCTAAGTCTAATGGTTGACACTGAGTCCTCTTTTTGCTTGACTTATATAGATCGTGGTTTCCCAAGACAGTTCTGTTTTAAAACCATTGTCCAGCAAGGAGACTGCTTTACCATTCAAGGGTGTTTGGTTCACAGGTTATATGATCTGCTAACTTTGGGCAGGATCTGACATAGCTCCTCACTCCTTCCCCATGGATCCTCCCACCCCTGTGACTTACCTTCTCAGTCTCCTGTTGTTATTTTTTTTTCCTACTTCATGGCCTCTTGAAGTCGGCTTGCCTCATTGTTCATTTCTTGCGTTATTCTATTCTCTATGCATACACATAGAGAACCTCACGAACCCAAGGTTTTAAATATCCCTCTAGGTAGCCTGACTGTGCTCTCTTGAACTCTAGATTTGCAAACACAAATGATTACTCCGTGTCCCCACTTGGTGACTAATGGAGAATTCAGTTATGCCAAATACAGAATGTCTGCTTCCCCCAATTCCGTCCAACCTATGGCTCCATCCATTTCAGGAGTGATGTGAAGAACTCTCAAAAGGACGGATGCTCAGGATCGACCTTACTGATGTTGCATTTGAACAAAGAATTGAAACATACAAAGGAGTTCATCCTACTTAACCCAAAAAGTGTTCCGAACAATACCGCAACTGGTCCAACCACCTGAGGGAGAAGCTTGTTCTTTGTGTGCTTGGAACAGCATGATGACTGGAAAAGAATGGACGAAGAAAGAAAAGTAGCAGGGCAAGCCCTTCTGCTTTTCAGTATTTAAGGAAGATCAATGAAAACAAGGACAACCTATAAACTCTTATAACGATTTTGACTTTTACTCAGGGCCACTGCTGCCATGTGGAAAAGTTTTTCGTGTGGCTGGGGGAAACTATTTTATTAAAAAGTCATAATTGCAAAAGTCATAATTACAGAAATCAATAAATCTCCCTATATTAAATATACCTGTGTAACCAGAACCCAGAATGTTATCAACTTTCCATAAAAATTGCAAAAGTCATAATTACAGAAATCAATAAATCTCCATATGCTAAATATACCTGTGTAACCAGAACCCAGAATGTTATCAACTTTCCATAAGTTCCGTTTGGGTTCCCAAGAGTAAAACCTATCTTCATTTCTCACATCATGGGAGAATTGATAAATTCAGGTAAATGTAAGGAAAGGTAGGTTAAATGCACATAAGTGATGACAGCATGTACTCTATTTTGTCTGACCTCTCTGGTTCAATTAATTAATTAATTAATTCCTTAATTCATAGGAATTAAGAAGGACTCTCAGGAAGAGTAATAAAGCTGGGAATTAAATAAGGAAATGTCCGGTGAGGGTGGATATACTCTATACCTGATTGTGATGGTGGTTAGGCCATGGTGTATCTCCGTCAAAATTCAGAGCTATATACCTAAGAGAATGAATTTGATCACATATAAATTACACCTCAACAAAGCTATTTTAAAAAATGCAATTCACATCAGACATAGCAGGAGTTAATAGATCCAGACAGCTTTAGAAATCCAGAAGCAAGAGTTCTTTTATTCTGGGTGGCGCCTGTGGCTCAAAGGAATAGACCGCCAGCCCCATATGCCGGAGGTGGAGGTGGTGGGTTCAAACCTAGCCCTGGCCAAGAACCACACACACACACACACACACACAAAGAGTTATTTTATTTGTATTCAACTGTTTGACTATTGATGCACTTCAAGGATTTCTCTTTTGCAACTATTTTCATGTCTTGAGTCTGACTTTCCAGTTAACTTTTCATGATTTATATTCTAGACTCCTGATGGGGTTACCTAATAACTATTTTTTCCCCATTTCTTCAAAGGATTTCGCTGTCACAGTAGTGACGCAAACTTGGACAGGAAATGTATCTACACATTATTGTGAAACAAAATATAACTTACATTGTGAAGTTCGAACATAGACAATAGATGCCCAGTGCTGCTTCCTAATGAAGGGCTCTGAAGATCATTTTACCTAGAAATAACTGTGGTCATGTCAGGCACTGGCATTAACCTGTTCAGTACACTAATGGATTTTCAAATTGAACTATTTACTTTAATAAAGTAGATTAAGCTGAAGATTTTTTTTTTTTGAGACGGAGCCTCAAGCTATCCCCCTGGGTAGAGTGCCATGGCATCATAGCTCACAGCAACCTCCAACTCCTGGGCTCAAGCAAGTCTCCTGCCTCAGCCTCCCAAGTAGCTGGGACCACAGGTGCCTGCCACAATGCCCGGCCATTTTTTGGTTGCAGCCATCATTGTTGTTTGGTGGGCCTGGGTTGGGGATTCGAACCTGCCACCTTAGGTGTATGTGGCTGGCGCCTTAGCCACTTGAGCCACAGGCACTGAGCCGATTAAGCTGAAGATTTAGTAAATTCCTTGTCATTTTGCAAATTCGTAAGGCTTTTTCCTCTTATCATTCTTCCTCACAATTTGCTATTCCTTTCCGTTGATTTTAACTTTGTTGACAAAGCACTTAGGTTTCTTGTAAAATGATAGACTATTGAGTCAAGCTGCTGAAATTTGGAGCCATAGGTGACTGAAGCATTGCAGAGAAACAAAAGCCAGCTCAGCTGAAGATAAGACCTATTTAGAGACGTATTTAACTTCAATTCAAATGCATCATCATATCATTCAAAAATCAAAAATAGTTATCACTTGTTATTTTGATTAATGGTTAATTGAGAAAGAGCATAAAGGCAGTCTGAGTTACAAACATCCAACTTCTGAGCTTGCACTTATGAACAGAGACTATTACAGGTAATAGGTACCAACTCACAGACAAATTCTACTTAATGACCCTACTGAACTCATCTCTTTCAGGACCCAGAGAAGGCCTGTATTTTGAAACCTTGATTCTCCATTTTAACTGGTTTGTGGAGGAAAGCTTATTCTTCTCTATCCAGAAGCCTCCATGGCAAGAGGCTAAAAAATGAAAAAAATATAATTACCCACTGTTTTATTTTGTCTGCAAGGTAAGAAAAAATTAAGCTTAAATTATATTTTTCATCTATTCAACAGCGTGATTTAAAGGTATTCTCCACACAGACACTGTGCTGGCAGCAGCAGGCTCAGCCTCCGTCCTCTCACAGGATGCATCTAGTGTGAGTGACTGATAAGTAAGTCACTATACAAATTGAAATTCGATATGCTGTGGGAGTGCAGAAGAGGGAGCAATCAATTCTGACTTCGAGGATAAAGGGAGACCTTTGAATTGGGTGTTAAAAGAGGAATGGGATTTCAAGTAGTGGAGAAAGCAGGAGAGCCTTCCAGATGAAGGCATAACTACAAATTAAGACATGCAATAATTAGGCATTTTCAGGCAAAAGAAAATATTCCAGTGGGCTCACGTGAAATAGGTAGAGAGGTGGAAAGACGTGCACCTATTAAGAATGTAGGTTATAGAAAGGCATTAAGACTCCCTGTTTTTTAGTTACATCTCGGCTCTTTTGTCACCTTGTTCTACAGCTTCCTACCCCATGAGATTCCATCTCAATGGGCCAAGAACCCATTTTTATCCTTTTGAACACCTTACCACCAAAGTCTAGCACAGAGCTTTGCACATCCCAGGCAATTATATTTTCTATTTTATAAATATAGTATAAATATTTGTTAAGTGAATAAGTTAACATCACTTGGAACACTTTATAGTTACTCTATACTGCATATAAACTATTCAGGGACACAGAAAAAAACAATTTCGAAGAAAAAAGTGAAATGACGAAAGCTGTGACTCAGAAATGATAGTTAAGACATCGCGAAAATGTATTTAAGAGGAATCAGAAGACATCAGTGGTAGGAACATCAGTCAAAATATATTGCAATATTCAACTAAGAAATTCTGAGTGAGATGAAAATTAAGAAAACCACAAACATTAAATGTTTCTAATAGATATGGAATCAGTAGGATTGGGAATGCAATTTGATGTGCGTGGTGAGGAGTTATACATCAATAATGACACTGAGGTAGCACT
>CAUYQV010095476.1:0-22338 GCA_963574575.1 Galagoides demidoff
CACTCTTTGTGGCCAGCCAGCAGAGATAGTTGAAGCCTATCTGCCTCAGGCACTCAATGGGAGCTGTAGAATATTCCACTTGGGTTCAATCTAAGCCTGGAATTTGTTTTCTTGAAGTGGTGGTTTGCCTTGGTGGGGAGGACGTGTGTTTATCTATCTCTTCTCTCAGCTCAGCTTCTCTCTTTCAGCTTCATTGGGTTCTTCTGGCAGTTGTCTCTCTCCCTCAACTGAAGTTTATGTTGAAAGCTAGCTCCAGTCAGCTCTCATCTGCTATTCCTCCAAATTCTTATTGAATGTGAAAATTTTAGTTAGGGAATATAGCCAACCCAGGGGTTTAGCAAGGTACAAAATACATTGAAACCAGGCAGACAAATAAACAGACTAAAATGCTACCAGACATACAAGCACACCAATGCCCATACACTCAGCCACAAGTAAACAAACAGACAAAGAAGTAAACAAAACAACAGACAAACCAGCCAACTAACAGATAAAAAAAGAAAGAAAGAAGAAAGAAAAAAATGGTAATAACAAAAGATAACCACAGAAATGTTGGTCATAAAATGATAGAGCAAACAAATAGGAAAGCAAACAATTGAAGAAGAAAGAAAATCATAATGTATATATAATAAAAATTAAAAATTAAAAAAACAAAAAAAGGAAAAAGAGGGCACCATAAAAAAATTACTTTTTTTTTTTTGAGTATATACAAACAAGTCCCTTTTTCAATGCGGTGGGGTTCCAGTTGAAAAATATATATGTAATTATGCTGCAGTATACTTTCTAGACAACAGGTGGTGCTGTGAGTGGTCCCTGCACTAATACCAAAAATAGAAAGGAAAAAAAAAGAAAAAGAAAAAAAACTATATATATATATAAGGAGAATCTTTGCTGGCAGGATGCCCAGATTCTCCCTACAACAGTTCCCACAAAGTGTTGGGCGTCTTGGATTAACTTCAGATGCCAGATGGCTGGCTGAAGATCAGATTAAGTTCTCTGCACTTCTGTGGGAGGTGTTACGGAGATGCCATTTTGGGGGTTTTACATTACATCTGGTTCCTGGCTGGCTGCCCACTCCTATCTGTCCTCCAAACTTGGGGCACAAGTTCACACTTCACCAGACTTTCACTCAACTCCCCATTTCCTCTCAAAGAAAACCGTTGTGGTCTGAGGGAAAAGAGCTGGGTGCCCCTTGTGCGTTCTGCTCTCAGTTTATTTCCAATGGGGGAGGGACCACAGCTGTCGCCACCACAGCAGGACGTTCAAAAGATTTTTCAATGTTTGTAAGAAGGGAACCGATTCCCTGCACTCAACTCCTAATTTCCCCTCAAACAAATCCGTGTGGTCCGAGGGAAAAGAGCTGGGGTGCCCCTTTTGCGTTCTGTGTTCAGTTTATTTCCGATGGGGGAGGGGCCACAGCTACCACTGCCACCGCCACCACAGTGGCAGAACGTTCAAAAGATTTTTCAGTGTTTGTAGAAGGGGAACTGATTCACCCTGCAGGTTGCCAGGTCAGTGCAGCTCCACACAAACTTCCAAAATTATAGGATGGATCAGTTCCTAAGCAGAGTCCCTTCCCCTCAAGTTTCTGTCTGAATGCCTGGATCTCTGACACCCCAAACCGGGTCCAAATGTCTCCTGTTTCTGGCTCCTAAATTCTGCTCGGGAATCCACACCTCACCACACTCTCCATGAGACACACAAACTCCCCACGAATTGGGCACAGGAGCCTTTCATAGGGGAAGGATTGGTTTCTGTCTCTCAGGACGCAAGCCACGGACCTGGCGCCACAGGTCACAGATGGCACCATTTCAGCTGCTGCCCTGAGTTTTTTCTGGCTGACACTGAATTTCTGGGCTACACCTCCAATCCAGCAATTCACCTCTTTGCTGCTCACCCAGCACTGCACTTATCCCATGCACAGACTCCACGTGGAAGAGATCCAATAAGCCCACTCTCACCTGAAACCACCAGGAGAGTTGACTCAGGGATGCATCTCCTCTGCCATCTTGCTCTGCCTCTCCTAGAGCATTTTTAAAATCATTGCTTTTCTTTTGTTTCTGATTTTGTAGTCAAAAATTTTCATTACTACAACTAGGTAATTAGTTGTATATATTCATAATTCCTGCTTAACACCTTGAATCTTATCTACCCAAAGACTAAAGTCTTTCCTTAGCTTAAGAAAAAGTCTTCTATTCTTTCTTTTGTTATATTCTATATTCTTATATTCTAGTCTCTCTCTAGAAAAGTCATTGTACAGCAACTAGAGGTTGCTCTATGGAACTTCTTCAATATATTTTCCCAATTTTATGTGTCCCAAGGTAGGTAGAATAGGAATATAGTTGTTCTTTGTAATCTATCTCCTATCCTTCTAACTTTTTTTTTTTTGAGACAGAGTCTCACTTTGTTGCCTTTGGTAGAGTGCTGTGGCATCACAGCTCACAACAACTTCAAACTCTTGGGCTCAAGTGATTCTCTTGCCTCAGCCTCCCAAGTAGCTGGGACTATAGGCACCTGCCACAACAGCTGGCTGATTTTTATTGCAGCTCTGTTGTTTAGCTGGGTCTGGGTCAGGTCTGAACCCACCACCATTGGTGTATGTGGTTGGCACCATAACCACTTTGCTATGGGCACCAAGTCCATCCTTCTAACTTTTAATGACTAGGGGACCACAACCTGAGCCTGCAAATTGATAGCTGCTTAGTACTTCTGTTGCCAGACACAAGTGGGGAGTGTTGAAGAAAAGGTGATTTATTCACATTTGGAAAGCCTGAAGAGATGGTGGACTGTTGTCTCCAAAGACCATCTCCTCTCCTCTGCTTACCAAGGAAGGGGTGATAGTAGTTGGTGATGTAAAGCAAGATTTGTGCAAGTCATCACAACTTGTTCCGTGTCAGCCAACAGTCTTGTCATCAGTTGTCTATAGTTAGTCTATTCAGGACCCTTGATCTGTTTTCCCTGAAGGTCATTTTCTAATCTTGTTCCCAGCAGCTGCATAAGAAAGCAACAAATTAGTTCTAAACATTTAAGACAGAACAAAACTAAAACCAGACTGGAAACAAAACGGCTTCCCTTTAAGCATAGCCACGTGTTATAGAGTCTGAATGGCCTTTGGGCTGTGCTTCCACTTCCATGCCTGCCTTAAAGAGCACTCCCTTGCCATGCTCCAGAATGACAGCAATTTAAAATGAAATCATTTTAAAACAAACTTAATCTTTCCTTTCTTCTTTAAAGATTCCTATATACATATTTTTACCTTCTGTTGCCAGCCTTTTAAATCAATTACTGTATTCCTGTGGCAGATATACCATAAAAAGATCAGATTGCTAGAGGATGCCCCAGGAAATTAAAGGTAGGCCTCACAATCCTCTAATATTTTGTGACTCAAATGTCTCAGCAGGGGGCCACAATAGACAAGTAATTGTCTCAAAAGTCTCAGTAGGTATGGCTTTTCTTTAATAAAGTAAATCTCTGTGAAATCCACAGAACACTCACAAAAGTTTTTTAAAATTAATGCTACCTGAACTAAAAGGAGGAAAGTACAAAATGAAAGAAGGCTGTCTGACTCCCAAAATTACACTGGCTAGGAGAACACTGATAAAACAGCTCACACACTACTTTCCATGATAAAGGAATGACTCACAGGACAGAACCAAGAATTCAGTGAATAGGGCCAAGAGCTAGGCAGGATTAGCCAGAGAAACAGGAGCTGACTTGGATTGTCAGGAAGGAATAGTGGTCTTTCCCATTCCAGACCTGTGTAAGTCAGAGAGTTGATTATTCCCAGTCCTTGTAATCTAATCAAGGAACTCTGGCTATCATTCTCTTAATTGGAATTTATAACTGCCTAAAAGGCCAGGCACAGAGGACAATGCCTATAATCCCATCATTTTGGGAGCCCAAGATAGGGGAATTGCTTAAAGCCAGGAGTTCAAGACCAGCAACATAGCAAGATCCTATCTCTATGAAAAAAAAAAATAGAAAAATTAGTTAGTCATGGTGGTGCATCTCTGCAATCTTAGCTACTTGAGAGACTGAAGCAGGAGGATCACTTGAGCCCAGGAGTTTGAGGCTACAGTGAGCAATGATCACATCAATGCACTTCAGCCAAGGCAGCAGAGTGAGACCCTGTCTCTAAAAAGAAAAAAAAGAGAGAAAAAATGGAAGATAAAAAGAAGTCACTGATTTATGAAATTCTTCTATTTAAAAATCTATTTATTCATTTATTTTAATATATTATTCATTTGTAATTTAATCTTAATTTCTAACATAATTATTTCTCTTCTTTTTCTTCAGTTAAGTTAAGTCTCATTTCATGTTTTTCTGTGTTTTTGTCCATGTAACTTCCGAGTTTTTAATTTCTAATTTGAATTTTCCCTCAGTTAATGAATGCTTCATTCAGTTTGGAGCACAGTGTTATGTTTTATTCTGTTTCATGGCTGTTGTTGAAGTGCTTATTGTTCTTGTTCTTGTTCTTGTTTGGGAGAATATGCTTTAGCTATCAATGGCTTACATTGGTCACATCTATAGTTTTGTATTCATTCTGTAATGTTAATTTTCCTAAAGCAGCCAAAACTGAAATATGAAATTTTGTGGCTTACTAGGTTTGTTAGTTCAAGGTCACCCTCTACTGTTAGTACAGTGTAGAGCAGTTTCATTAATAATAATAGCAATCTTTGGGGGCAAGATGGCCTACTGAAGCCAGCCTCCAACAGAAGCTCCCATCCAGAGGGAAGGATAATGTCCAGAAAGTACCCAATCAAGCTGAAAACTGGGAGCCCAGCCGAGAGAGAAGAGTGATATCTGCAGGACACCTCTGCTGAGGCAAACTATGACTTTAAGAAAGCAATCTTCAGGTACAAAATACATTCCAAAGGAAAAGCGTCCATCCCTTCCCCCAAGAA
The DNA here is from genome assembly GCA_963574575.1 of Galagoides demidoff. Lineage (NCBI taxonomy): Eukaryota > Metazoa > Chordata > Mammalia > Primates > Galagidae > Galagoides > Galagoides demidoff. Next base: position 4,905 of record CAUYQV010095476.1, read on the forward strand.
AGTTGTGTTTTTCCTTTTGCTTTCTCTTCATCTCTTCCTATAAGTTTTCTCCAGGTAAGCAGTGAACTGAGGACCTATTATCTCACCCCACGTGTGAGAGCTATAGGAAGTGGGGTGTACTTCCCTAGAGGGACCTTGCTGAGACTCCAAACACTCTCTTGCCAGGCAGAAAAATTAAACTAAACTTTTCACTGCCATTCTGAACTTCCAGTCCACTCTGCCCTCCTTGCCTGCAGTGACTGTGAGAGGAGGCTTAAGAACAGCGTCGTCCCCCAACCCTATTGGCCAAAGCACCCTGCCCTCAGCCCGGCAGTGGCCCAAGACTGCCAGAGCTGCTTCCCAGGTGGCACAGCATGCGCCTGCCCCATCCCCACCCCTGGCCAGGCAGCAGCCCGGCCCGAGACTGCCAGAGCCCCAATCCTTGGGCTGCAATGCCTGTGCCCAGCACACATCCTGGCCTGACACTGCTAGAGCCACACTTCCTGCACCCCCAGCCTGATACTGCTAGGGGTGCACTTCCTAGGCTGTGCTTCCTGTGCCTGGCCCCTGCACCCTCTCAACCTCCATGCTGCATCCTCGCCTGACCAGACTCATGAGCTGAGTGCTCTCTCTTGCCGAAGTCACTGGCTGCCAGGGACTGCCAAAATTGTGTGCAGCCTCCCCAGGCCTGCTGCTGGATCCGTGTGCCTGCCCTCCCAGAGTTGCTCCTACATCCAGAACTCCCTGGCTGTGACAGTGGCCCTAGGAGCTGCACAGGGTCACTTCCCACAAAGATCCAGCAACAATAGAGTGATCCCACCAGGGTTAATTTGGAGAGACATCTATACAACTCTGAGGACTCCCAGAGAAAACCAGAACTCACTCTATAGGGATACCAGTGCTTCAGAGTGATAGGGGCAAAGGCACAGTGGCTGAGGGAGAAAAGCATTTGCTGATTTATGACCCTCAGGATTAAACTGAGTCCAAGTGAAACACTTGCCAGTGGCTCCTGAGTACCTGAGGATGGTAGCTGGCTGGTAGCAGAGGGTAGTGGCCAGGCCATGGGGGCATTAACCTTCCTTTGACTCTGTCAGGCACAATGCCCCAGTTCTGCTAGTGGGCAGGCCTTTTTGACTCCACAGAGCGTTGGAGCAAGCCAAATTTGAACAGCTAGTAGACCTCTGCCTTCTAGTTGCTGGAGACTTTTCCAACTCTCCCACTTGAGAGTTCATACTGACTGGGTCTATTGGTTTGGAACTCCTAACCTGGGCCATTCTCCCAAGGCCCCTCTCAGGTGATACCTTGGTTGTGTAGTAACAGAAAGGGTTGATTTTCCTCTTCCAATAGATGTCCATAGGGGTGGGCTATCTTAATTGCTTGTACCTCTCCACAGCTAAGACCTGACCAGAGTTACTGATCCACTAGGATTGATCAAGAACCAGCTGAACACAAGACACAGCCACCTAACACCACCACACCAAGCAGGTTTCCTCAACCTCAGAGTGTAATACTATACGGATCCTTTGAAAAGCTATAGGGAAAAAGCTGCAGCCATCAGTCCCAGACCCTTGACAAAGGGCTGGTGAACCACAACCCTAGGAATTCCTGATCCAATTTCACCTTACCTGCCCATCTAGCCAATGGTGAAAAACAATCATGGGGAAGAATCAGTGGGAAAACTCTGGCAACATGAATACTCAGAGTAGATCAACTCCCCTAAGGAACGATATGGTAGATACAGCACAAGATCCTATATATAAACAAATGGTTGAGATGTCAGATATCGAGTTCAGAATCTGGATAACAAATGAGATCAACAGAATGGAGGAAAGGAGGGAATTAGAATTTCAAGGTATTACTCAAAAGATGTCTCAAGAAGTCAATGATTTCAAAGAAAAATCACCAAAGATTTTGACTCATTGCGGCAAGAACTTGCAGCCCTCAAGGATCTGAGAAATACAGTAGAATCCATTAGTAACAGAATGGAGCAGGCAGAAGAAAGGATCTCTGACATTGAAGACAAAGCTTTTGAATGCTCCCAAATGCTTAATGAGGAAAAAAAGGGGAGAATAAAAATGGATCATTCTCTCAGAGAGCTCTGGGATAATTTAAAGAGATCTAATATTTGTCTTATAGGAATACCTGAAGGTGATGAGGTTGCTGTGAAGGATACAGAAGCTTTACTTCATGAAATAATGAAAGAGAATTTTCCAGACATGCCAAAAGATCCCAAAAGCCAGATAGCAGACAGCTTCAGAACACCAGCACAACTCAACCCAAATAAAAATTCTCATAGACACATTATAATTAGCTTCACCAAAGTTAATACAAAGGAGAAAATTTTGCAAGCAGCCAGACATAAGAAAACCATAACCTACAAGGGGAAGAATATTAGAATGACTGCAGATCTCTCTGCTGAAACCTTTCAAGCTAGAAGAGGGTGGTTATTGACCTTTAATCTCCTTAAACAAAATAACTTTCAACCCAGGATCCTGTATCCAGCTAAACTGAGTTTCCTCTATGATAGAGAAATTAAATACTTTAATGACATTCACATGTTGAAGAAATTTTCCATAACTAAACCAGTTCTCCAGGATATCCTCAGACCACAATGAACACAATCCTCCACCGTCAAAGTAAACTCACTCAGAAACTTTTGATCAAATTCCAACTTGAATAGTGGTGAAAGGATTAAAAACATCTGCTTGACTTTTGAAAAACTTGATACCCAAAATACTACCAGGCTTATCAATACTCTCAATTAATGTGAATGGCTTAAATTGTACTCTAAAGAGGCACAGCTTGGTTGACTGGATAAAAAAACTCAGGCAAGACATCTGCTGCATTCAAGAATCTCACCTTACCTTAAAAGATAGACATAAACTCAGGGTGAAGGGATGGTCATCTATAATTCAAGCAAATGGAAATCAGAAAAAAGCAGATGTTGCAATTTTATTTAATTTTTTTCCCCCAGTTTTTGGCCAGGGCTAGGCTTGAATCCACCACCTCCGGCATATGGGGTCAACGCCCTACTCCTTTGAACCACAGACACTGCCTAGGTGTTGTAATTTTATTTGCAGATACAATAGGCTTTAAACCAACCAATGTAAGGAAGGATAAGGATGGCCATTGCATATCTGTTAAGGGCAACACTCAACATGATGAGATTTCAATCATCAACGTTTGTGCACCCAACCAGAATGCACCTCAATTTATAAGACAGACTCTAACATACACAAGTAACTTGATCTCCTCTAGAATCATAACCATCAGAGATTTTAACACTCCTTTGGCAGTGTTCAATAGATTCTCCAAAAAGAAGCTAAGCAAATAAATCTTAGACTTAAACCTAACCATTCAACAATTGCATCTAACAGACATCTGCAGAACATTTCATCCTAACAAAACTGAATACACATTCTTCTCATCAGCCCCTGGATCATCCTCCAAAACTGATCACATCTTAGGTCACAAGTCTAACCTCAGCAAATTTAAAAGAATAGAAATCATTCCTTGTATTTTCTTGGATATCATGGAATAAAAGTTGAACTTCGTAACAACAGGAATCTGCATACGCATACAAAAACATGAAAGCTAAATAACCTTATGCTGAATGATAGCTGGGTCATAGGTGAGGTTAAGAAGAAAATTAACAAATTTTTGGAATAAAACAATAATGAAGACATGAACTACTGGAACCTCTGAGATACCACAAAGGCAGTCCTAAGAGGGAATTTATAGCGTTGCAAGCCTTCCTCAAGAGAAAAGAAAGAGAGGAAGTCAACAACTTCATGGGACATCTCAAGCAAATGGAAAAGGAAGAGTATTCCAACCTAAAACACAGTAGAAGAAAAGAAATAACTAAAATTAGAGCAGAACTAAATGAAATTGAAAACAAAAGAATCATACAATGGATCAACCAATCAAAGAGTTGGTTTTTTTAAAAGATCAATAAAATAGATAAACCTTTGGCTAACCTAACCAGAAGTATAAGAGTAAAATCCCTAATTTCATCAATCAGAAATGATAAAGGCCAAATAACAACAGACTCCTCAGAAATTCAAAAAATCCTTAATGAATATTACACAAAACTCTATTCTCAGAAGTATGAAAATCTGAAGGAAATTGATCAATACTTGGAAATATGCCACCATTCCAGACTTAGTCAGAAATAAGTGGAAATGTTGAACAAACCTATAACAAGTTCTGAAATAGGATGAACTATGAGAAATCTCTCCAAAAAGAAAAGCCTGGGACCAGATGGGTTCACATCAGAATTCTACCAAACCTTTAAAGAGGAACTAGTACCTATATCACTTAACCTTTTCCAAAACAAAGAAAAAGAAGGAATACTTCCCAACACATTCTATGAAGCCTATATCACCCTGATACTCAAACCAGGAAAAGACCAAACAAGAAAAGAAAATTATAGACCAATATCTCTAATGAATATTGATGAAAAAATATTCAATAAGATCCTAGCAAACAGAATCCAAGAACACATCACACAAATTATACATCATGACCAGATGAGTTTTATCCCAGGGTTCCAAGGATGGTTCAATATATGTAAATCCATAAATATAATATATCAGATAAACAAATTAAAAAACAAAGACCATATGATTCTCTCAATTGATGCAGAAAAAGCTTTTGACAATATCCAGCATCCTTTCTTGATCAGTACACTTAAGAAAATAGGTATAGAAGGAACATTTCTTATACTAATAGAGGCCATCTACAGCAAACCCACAGCCATTATTGTATTGAACAGAATAAAATTGAAATCATTTCCACTCAGATCAGGAACCAGGCAAGGATGCCCACTGTCTCCACTGCTTTTTAACATTGTAATATTTCTTTTTCTTAACCTTGAGCCAATTAGTTTGGTTTGTTTATTTTTTTTAAACAGAGGCTTACTCAGTTGTCCTGGGTAGAGTGCTGTGATGTCATAGCTCACAGCAACATCAAACTCCTGGGTTCAAGTGATCCTCTTGCCGCAGCCTCCTAGTAGCTGAGGCTACAGGAATCTGCCAACAACTCAGGTAGGTTTTTCATTTTTAATTAACTAATTTTATTTTATTATATTTTTATTTTTAGTAAAGATGAGCCTCACTCTAGTTCATGTTGATCTCGAATTCCTAGCTCAGGTGAACCAGCAGCCTCAGCCTCTCAGAGTGCTAGGATTACAGGAATAGCCACAAATATTGGGATGGAAATTGGAAATTTTATTTAACTGCTAAGTCTACTTTATATGTACATATTGAAACTAACTTCTTTCCATACTCTACCTATATTCCTACACCCTTCAACGTTTATTTGATTCTCCTCATCTCTCCATTCTTTTCCAATTTGAAGGTATGTAAGCATGCCTTCAAATCCCCGAATGAAATCACTCCCTTGGTATGCATCTGTCATGGCCTGGAGTATGTTATATTCTTTGATTATTTTCAAGATACTAATAGGTAATTTCTGTCTAATTTTATATTTACTTCTAAGCAAGTTAATTATATCTTAAGTCAATTATGCATTTTAGGACATTATCTGTAAAATTAATTGATTCTAAATGTTGTGATGAAAGCCTTGATAAAATTATTAATTTTCTTCTTGTGTAAACAGCAAGCTTGTCTTAAAGCACTGAAATATGAAACTGTAATATTTTAATATCTTAAATCTCTCTTAATTTATGTATGAGTTTTCTTGCTGAAGAATAAAAGTTTCCCCCATACTTTTTTCCTACAATGCAGACTACCAGAAAATGATAACATCCTATGATTTAGAATTAAGGCAAAGTAGCGGTTCCACTTAAACTGGGATACACCTAAGATCCGTCTCCTAAATTATTCTTTTTCAGAAAACACTAAATTGGAGGCTCCACCAAAACCTTGACTCACATAAGACGCTTCTTCTAACTTAGACTTTTCCACAGAATATGAAATTGGAAATTCAGGATCTTGTGTATTTTGAATATTATCATGCTCATTCTTCTTTATTTATGTATCTTCCCTGGAAACTCCACAGAAAAAAATCATGATTGACATAAGAGCAATCTGGCATTAATTAGTCTCTGTCTATCAACATTTACCAATTTAATTTGACATCCCTCTTCACAGTGTTTGGAGAAGACCTGGAGTTAGCCATTGATGCAAACCATCTGTCAAACTTCATTCTATGGCCATAATGATTTATATCATGCTTGTGTGTCAAATACTCTCACTCTTATCCTAGGATCCAGCCTCTTTCACTAATTATGACAAGCAAGTTAGAAACCGGTATTTTGTGATCTGCATTTATTCCAGAACTTATATCTTTGTGCCATACCCCTACAATAAAAAAAAGACAAGTTACCTATGCCACATATCCATAACAAAATAAAATAGAACAATCTCAAAAACAGTCCTATTTGAAAATAGGAAGAATGGGATACCCACTCCAGGTACTTGATCATAACAGTTGAAATCCTGCAGGGATATAGATATAGAGAGATACAGAAGGAGTATAATATAGTATATTGCTAAATATACTGTATGCTACATTCTATATAATATATACTATATTATACTACTATATTATGTTACATGATATTATGAGATATTATATTATGTTGTTATATTCAGGCTTTCAACCAATTATATAAGGCCATCTGCCACATTACAGAGGGCAATCTGCTTTACTCAGTGTACTGATTCAAATGTTAATCTCACCCCAAACACCCTTATAGACACATCAAGACTAAAGTTTAAGCTAATATCTGGATGTCCATTGCCCAGTAAAGCTGACACATTAAATGAGCCCTCACTACAGGAATTGTCCACATACTTGATTTTATCTGACCCTTGTTTATGATCCCCAATCCCTGGGCTGCAGACTGGTACCAGTTCGTGGACTGTTAGGAACAAGGCCACAGAGCAAGAGAAAAGCAATGTGTGAGTGAGCCGAACCTTCATTTGTATTTACAGCCATTCCCCACTACTGTCATCACCCCGAAATTCTGCCTCCCATCACATCAGTGGTGTCATTAGATTCTTAAGAGCTTGGAACAGACTGTAAACTGTGCATGGAAGGGATCTTGCTGCTGACAAGAATCTAAGGCCTGACGATCTAAGGTGGACAGGGAATGTGTTTGAATGATCCCAGAAACATCACTCCCCCTCCCCGGTCCATGGAAAAATTGTCTTCTGTGAAACTAGTCTCTGGTGTCAAAAGGGTTGAGGAATGCTGCACCTCAGGGCTATGACCCATTTTGAGCATCTGCTGCCCGTTAGTGAGACTGGGAATGAAAAACAGTGTACAGAGAAGCTGGATGGTTCTTTTCCTTCTCTCCCAGCTTGTTTATGTGGCTACGTATTGGCTGACCTTCAGCAGATCTTGCAGCAACGAGAGCCCCGCCTCTAATTCATATACCTCTTATCTCCAGCAATATAGTTCAGGTATGTTTTCATGGCCAACACAGTGATTCAGTAATAAAGAACCAATCCAATCACGAAAGTCTGTCCTGTGTCACATTTCCAAATTTTTCATTGGCCAAAGTAAATCACATAAGTGGGTATAAGGTCAGACTGAACTGCTATAAATCAGGACATGTGCACAAAGAGAGAGGAGGGAAGAATCTGGGCCTCCAGGGAAAACATTCTCAAACAGACATCATAGAGTTTCATCAGCCCTGTATGTTATTAAATTATGATATGTCCTCCTTTCTCAATTTCCCTCAAAAATGTTTGGTTATTTTCAAGAGATATTTAACATATTTAGTTAGTTAGATTAAGTGACTTCCGTCACAGTGTTCCCTTTATCAAGAAAGTCTTTCTTCCAAAGCAAAACAACAAAAAGTCCAATCGGTAAACTGAATAGTGGGTTTAGTGGCAGAGCAATAACTGTGAAGTAGCCTAAGAGTAATGTGTTGACTATTCTTTTTATATGTTGATATGTAAGCTCATAATTTAAAAACAAAACAAAACAACTTTCCTCACATGCTGCAGTATAATTATTTTCAAAGGGGGAATTATTGTGGAAAATATTTGAATATGTGTTAGTAGGCCAAGAAACCAGTTTGGTCCCATTTTTCAGGTTGTATGTAGTCATTTTTATTTTCACAATCTTATTGCATAGACTCTTGAAAGGAAAGAAACATTATTTTCATGGCAGAGAAGATTAAAAGGCAACATTAGAGGCATGGAAAACAGTTTCTGCATATTATTGTGCGGCATTTCATAATTGAGTTACAATAATCATTAAAATAGATGATGAGCTTGGTATTGCACATTAAGAAAAACCATCACCACAATCCTTCATATTTAATATAATTCCGTAAATTTCAATTTCCCTCAAAAGAATTTATATAATAGAACATTCGTGGACGTAGAATCAACTTATTTCATCAAAAGATAATTTTAATAAAATAATTTTATAGGCTACATTGTTAAAACTGGCTATGAATGAAAGATTGAAGACAGTATGAGAAAATAATCATCACTTGCTTCATCTTGAATGAAAGTCGAAAATGAATATTATGAGTTTGCTGAAATTGCTTTAAAACATCTTTTTAAATTCCCATCCAGCTGTTAACTCTTTGAGACTTGTTGCTCTAATATCAGTATACTAAAACTTTTTAAAAAAGAAACCCTTTAGCTATAAATTACCAAATGCTAGTTGTATTGTTATTAATACTGATTCAATTAGACAATTTACCTAAGCAAGAAGCAATCATTTGTTTGCTATATAAGATATATATGGTGGTGCCTGTGGCTCAAGGAGTAGGACACCAGCCTCATACGCCGAGGGTGGCGGGTTCAAACGCAGCCCTGGCCAAAAAAAAAGATATATATGAAAATAAGCGGCATGAAGTAAAATCTCTATTTAAAAGCATTTAATAACTTTTATATAGGTATAATTTGCATAGGTATTTTTGCTTAGGTATAATAGTTAAATTCTAAAATATTATGAGTGCTAACAACTAATCCTTTTATAAATTGAATATTACTTAATACAAATTACATGCAGTTTATTTTTTTATCTTGTGATATCTTTAACTGAATATATTAATTGAAATGTAATTTTATCTGTTGAATATAATAATTCAAATTGAGATTTGTATTTTTCCTAATGTTTTCTGAATCTATAGTTTAAAAAAAAAATTAGTCCTAATAGATGGAAAATTTTAAAATCTCCCTTCACTGCAAATATTTGACAGGCGATATTTATAATGTTTTTCAAATATTCTATAAATTCACTAATATTTTGGTCTGTCTCAGTTATTTATAAATAAATGCAAAAATCTTTAAAGACTAATACTTTGTTGTTAATTTTCTTAGTTCTAGATTTTTCATTATATATGAAGTCAGACAATTAAGTTTACAAACTCATCATAGAAAAATGGTACATATCTCACTGCTGAATATCATTACAGTCGCTTTCAAGGTACTCCCCTGGAGAAGCTATTTACTGCTGTTAGCACCTACGTCACCCTTTATAGCAATCTTGGAACTATTTTTTTGGAATGGCCATCAGAACTGTCAGCACATGGGGTCTGACAATTATGTTTGTGAAGTCATCCTACAAAAAGTGCTACAAACCTCATTGCTAAATGTTACTGTTGTCACCAGATTCCCAAGGATAATGCTCGTATGCAAATTAGTAGTTACTATTAATATACGTTCCATTTGCTTTGATTCTTTAATCCTTATGGAATATCTCTTTTAACATCTAGTAGTATTTATTTCCAGCCAGTTTACTTTGACCAATGCAATATATCTAAGCCAGGATTCTACAATTCGTATTTACCTACTATGGTAATTTTTCAACCCTTTTCCTTTCTACCGTGTTTGCCCTTATTCTGATAGAGTTCCTTATGAACAGGATATAGCTGGAATTGTTAATGGATTCTAAACTATTTTTAATGTAGCATTTCTACTTACATATAATTGCTCATGCATTTACTTAACTTCATCATTTAATCATTGTTTTATATGTGTGCCATTTGTACTGTGTTCTTATTTCTTTTATGTTGCTATCTTCTGTGTTGTTCAGGTACACAGGCAAATTCCTGAAAAAAAAAATTGCCTGATTCTCACCTTTTGCTCCTAATCTGGATTTCTCCCCTCAATTCCAGCCATTATCACAGTTCAGTCTCCCACCTTTTTCTTCTTAGTCCAGTAAACCATTTATTTTCTGCTCATATATTTTCCTGTGTTTATAGTAAAATGTATCCTATAGGAAAAATCCAGAATGAATGTAGATGTTCATAATTGTGCTTCTCTGCTCTCTGGGATAAATATATCCCAATTCAGCTTGCTCCAGTGCCTTCAAAAAGTTGTTTTATGTATTTTGTCTAAATGGTATCGTTGGTTTCCATGAGAGTGTAGTAAAATGCAAGCTACTTCATCTTGACCAAGACTGTGAACAAGGACTTATTATATATCATACAAATATTTCAGTGATTGATTTTGACCTTGGTATAATCTTGGTATTGATTTAGTTCTGCCCTAGCTGATATGTTATCTTAGACTCCTGAAATCCATAAAGTGTGTTTACTTTGGATTTGATTATCCTCCACCAACATAGCTCAGCAAAACTTGATTCATTAATATATATGTGTACATAGTACAAATTATCCTCCCTAAGCTATATTCATGAACTAATTTGATAAAAATCTTTCTTGTAATTTTTTTTGTAAACAATGCACCCTATTTTCTCTCCATCTGCCGCGAAGTGCTTTCTCCCAGAAATTTCGCTAAATATTCCTCTCTAAGCAATGGTTTTGTTTTTATTGGTTTTACAATTGATAATAACTAAAATACATATTACAGAGGAAATACTTAGAATACTGATGGAAAGATGACCTTCCCAACACACATTCTAAATTCTTCCTAAAATCATAATATCCATAAGATAAGATTGAAACTATATTGAAATGAATTTGAGGAATACCACAATTTTCAAAATAAAAAAGATAACACTCCTGGTAGATTAGATATCTAATATATATCTAAAAAGGTCATAAGGTAAAGGAGTATAAACTTGCCTGGAGAAGCAACCAGAATACTCAATCCTGATAGCTCCAAAGTCTTAAGAAAAAAAGTGGCAGCTACCCTGGAGTAACATTAGGGAATTCTGACCTAGAAGCCCGCTGAGAGATTAATTTGTCTGACTTCTTTAGAAAAACCAACACCACAAACATGAAAGAAAGCTGAAAATTATAAATTTATAATTCATTTAGAAGAGAATGAATTCTCTTATTCATTTTGTAATAAACATACTAAAATTTAAGAAAATAAATAAGAGATTACTATAATAAAGTAAGAGGAAAAGCTACAGAAAACAGTTATAATTTTTGATTTGAAGATTAAGAGATGAGCTAAATACCAGAATGGACATAGTTCAAAGGATAATTATCTTCAAGACTACAATAAGAAATAAAGTCTGAATGTAGCATATTAATATAAAAATTTGAAAGACATGATGGAACAAAAAAACATTAAAAACATCTAATTAGATTTTTGAAATATAATGTGTAAAATGAAGAAGACAATTAACACAATTCATATCTTGTTCCAAAAGCACAGTGTGTACTGAAAAAAATATATACAAGAATAAACACAATAACATGTTTTGTGTTCTAAACTTTTTAGAAGAAAATAACTACTTGAAATATCTTGGATATGTGGGATGGGGGGGTAAGATATTCAATATCCCAAACAACAAAAGAAAATACAAATACATGTATTCTGAATTTTAAATTTATGTATGACTAGATGTAAAAACAAACAAAAAGGCAAGCCACTCTAGGAGAAAATATTCAAAATGCACAATATTGATGAAGAATTAAAAAAAAATATATAGCAGGCACACCTACATCTCAATAAGAAAAGATAAACAATCCAGAATAAAAGGACAAAGTATATGAATATGTATTTCATGAAAGAGAAAAGAGATAACCACTGAATTCTGGAGCAGCGACTGTTTCAGGAACCAGAGTTTTCAATCTTCCCTGGAAAGTAATTTTAGACAGATTACTGAGCTCACTGAGAGACTGAGGGGAAAAGTGCCATATGCCAGTTTCTTTACTAGTTTATACAATATTCCTTCTTGAAAACTCCATTCTCTTCCATTATCAGCTAATATCAGAGCCTTTGTGAATGTAGAACAGTGGAGTCTTAAGATGAGAGTGTAGACATTCCTGGATGTCTGCATGGAACAGAATCTTCCTACTAGCCTGCTAGCCTTGTATTGTGAGCCCAGAAGACAATTTTACTGTATAATGAACAGATTTTGTGGTTGTCATTATGCTTAATCTCTCCTTATTCCAGCAAAATATTATGAGTTATTGAAATTCTCAACTACAGTAACTTATTTTCTGTGTGAAAGTTGAGTGCAAGAGTGGGGAATCTTTTCGTGTTTGAAGGCTGCATTAATTTAGCTGTAACCAAATAAGGATACATTCAAGAAATTTCAATAAGATACACTTAGAAATATACATTATTGTGTAAAAACATGACTGTATCCTTTATAATTTCATAAAATGAAAACTATTTGCTCATTTTAAGTTAACTAACCTTTAAATGACTTTGTTGTGTCTATTTCTTGTTAGAAAGCATTTGGATATTTGGTTACAGCCTGGAGGTCCGCAGTGTCACCTGATAACTCTGGATGGGTATCAGTCGTTCCTGACCATAAAGACATCTTAATTTGGGTTTAGCCTTTATGGCTTACTAATGGTCTGAATGTGCCAGTTAATATGAAAGGATTATTTTGTTGAAACTTATTTTGTTCTTTGCAATTATTATTATTACTTTTGAGACAGATTCTCAATCTCTTGCCCCTGGGTAGATTGCTGTGGTGTGATAGCTCACAGCAATCTCCAATTCTTGGACTTAAGCAATCCTTTTGCCTCAGTTTTTTCTATTGTAGTAGAGACAGGGTCTTGCTTTTGCTCAGGTTGGTCTGGAACTCAAACTATCCACCTGCCTCGGCCTCCCTGATTGCTAGGATTATAGGCTTGAGCCACTGAGCCCAGCCTGTTCTTTGCTATTTTAAATATCTTAATTTTGAAAATAAAATAAAAGATAAACAAAAAATATTAATAAAATAAAGGCATTTGTTCTGTAGAATTTGGATTTAGTCAAGAGGCTGAACTTAAAGATCAAGAAGGCCACATTCAGCCTTAAAGCCACAGGTTCCCTGTCCAAGTTTAGTGCATATTTTTATAGACACATTCACAGGGAAGAAAACTCAGGAGAAAAGTCCACGTCAACTTTAGGATAGTTGTTACTTCTGGAGATAGAGCGGGAACATATTGCAGAGAACTGTAGCACCATGCACATGATTTATTTGAAAAAAAAATCTATCACGAATATGGCAAAATATTCCATCTAGTTTCTGTCAAATAGGTGTGAATATATAAAATGCACTTTTAATGTGTTTATGTAATTAAATACTTCACTACTAAAGGGAAAAATAAAAAGAGGGCTTGGAAGAAACAAAAATAGATTAATAAATAAGTAATTAAATGTCTGCATTTTTTTAGATTGAAAAAATCAGATATTCAGTTTGAGTAATCCACTAATGCTAAAAAAATGCATATGTAGATTTTAAAGCTTTAGATCATTTAGTTGTAACGTGAGGTGTTTTATTATGACATATGGTTATTGAAGAACAAGAGAAGAACTTACTGTGTTAAGTCAGTGTGTCAGAACGTCTCAAGCCGGTAAGATTCCTCTGATGCTTCACAGCAGTGGATATAAGAAGCCACAGTGATGTTGGGGTTTCAATTAACGACAGATCATTGGAAATTGAGAGCTAGTATTGTATTTGTAAATGCCTTTCTCTTTCTATTTAGGGCAGATATGCCATCTCTTATGCAAGATATTTCTTCTTTCTTTATATCAAATAAAATTCTCCCACTCATTTATTTTCAGAAATTCTTTGAATTTAATCATCCTGGGTTTATGTATGGTAAATTTGAAACTATTAAGCTCATATTTTTTAATGGTGCCTCTAGTATATTATCATTAGAAACAGATTTTATTTTGTTAGAGTGTTAAAAAACAAAATCAATAAATAAATTACCTTTTAATATACATTGTGGGAGTTAGATATTCCAACCCCTATTCTGTCAAAAATTCCCAGCTAACTTTTGGTTCCCCAAAACCGTCACTATAAATAGCCTGCTATTGATTAAACTCCTCATCAATAATATACACAATTAGCATACATATATATTCTATATGTATTAAGTACTGTGTTGTTCCAAAGGTAAACTAGAGAAAAGAAAATGTTATTAAGAAAATCATAAGGAAGAAAAAAATATTTACTGTTCAACAAGTGGAAGAAATTGTCCTTCCCAACATCTTCACAACAGGAGAAGCTGTCCTTACCATCTCACCGGTGGAGAAAAGAGAATCAGCATGCTAAGTGAACCTAGCTGGTCATACCTGTGCTATTTAAGGGTCAACTGGATACTTCATCCCCTTTAAACTTCGCTTAACTATCATTACATTTGAACACATCAACAAAAATGTGTTCCAGGTTACCTGTGAGTGGTTCCCTGTACAATGATCTATTACTTAACCATCAGTCCCCATCGGGCTGTTCGCTGAGACTTTTTAGCATCTGCCAGGTTAGCAAACTCCTTTCAGCAAAGTTAAACATATAGTTGATTGTTTCTGTCCTCATCTATTTACAATCAATAGAAACAGACAATTTTAAATTTCTACAGTATTTGTATACAATATGTTTTAAGGTCCTCATTATTTATTGGCCAGAAATTCAATTTTCTGGGGTGATTCTCTCAGCTAATTCTCAGCGATTCATCACATTCCCGGTGTGTCCTATGTAGTTTCTCTGAAACACGCATCTTGAAGTGTTTCTAAAGTACGGAAATCCGACCTGGAAATGTGCACTGTCTGAGTACTTTAATGTTCTCAATGTTACTCTAGCTCTAAATTTCTGTATTTGGGGGAAGTGCACTTGAGAACAAGGCTTGAAGGTTATTAACTTTCTATACTTTAGTCACAGAAAATTTTATATCATGTAAGTCCTAGTGAAAATACCACTAATTCAGGGAAGGGCCATTTACAGAATCAGCTAAGCAATTCCCATAAATATTTTTTCCAGATGAAAGATTAGGAATGAATTCCAAAACAATTATAGAACTCCAAAGGTACTTCACAATTTGCAGTTGTCAGGTTATAACAATCTAAGCGATGTCAGGTTAGTAGATAAGTATAATGACAACTGCCCAGCCAAATGCACCCAATCTTATAATCAAAATACACTAACTATATAAGCTCTTTGATGTTATAAGTAGAGTACAATATTGAATTGTCGTTAATTAGACTTTATTATAACATAAAGTCCAAAAGTAAAAACACTGAAACACAACTAAGCAAACATTGATCTGGGAAACTCTAAAATAATGAGAGAGTTACTGCATTTCCTAAGTACTCTTCACCCCTTGAATAAAAACAAAAACAGGCAGTGCCTGTGGCTCAAAGGAGTAGGGCACTGGCCCTGTATGCCAGATGTGGAGGGTTCAAACCCAGCCCCAGCCAAAAAACTGCAAAAAAAAAGAACAGTCACTGATCCGAATATAACTTTGCAACATTACTTAGGAACTCAATTCTGGAATTTTACTGTAGCTATATAATAAATAAAATAGAAAACCTGTATCTAGCACTATAAACAAGGGATGTGCAAAAACTATTTTAAAGTTTAGGTTCAACTGTTATGAGAATGTAAATTGATGCAACCCCAGTGGAAAACAACAACAACAAAAGTAGAATTATTATGTGACCCAGTAGTCGCACCCTGGTTATGTATCCTGAAGAACTGGAAATAGCATCTCTTTCTTTTTTTTTTTTTTTTTTTTTTAATAGAGTCTCACTTTGTCACTCTTGGTAGAGTACTGTGGTGTCACAGCTCACAGCAACCTTCAGCTCTTGGGCTTAGGCAATTCTCTTGCCTCAGTCTCCCAAGTAGCTGGGACTACAGGTGCCTGTCACAACGCCCGGAGATATATATATATATATAATTTTTTTTTTTTTGAGTGCAGTTGGGCCAGGGCTGGGTTTGAACCCTACACCCTCAGCATATGGGCTGGTGCCCTACTCATAGGTGCCACCCTGGAAATAGAATTTCAAAGAGATATTTGTGCACCCTTTTCATAGCAGCATTATTCAATAGTTAAGAGGTGGAAGTTACCTAAGTATCACTGATGGATGAATAAGTAAACAAAATTAGGTATATAGACGTGTATACACACACACAACTATATATATATATATATATATATATATATATATTTAGACATATATATGTATGTGTGTGTGCATATGTATATATATCTTTTAAAGGATATTTTGCAAAGAATTATATATTACATACACATTTTTTTACCTTAAAAATAAATATTTTCAGCAGTATTAACCAGCCATAGAACTGAGATGTAGAGCACTCATGATGTACTCAGAGGTGCGGATAAGGTTCTGTATACTTGTTATGTACGTGTATTCCAATAAGACATTCCATTTTCTAGTCTGTCTCAAGCAAGTTGCTGTTCCCAGGTACACAAGGTGGTGGGTAGGAGACTGGGTGGCCACGGCATGTAAGACACATTGCACTTTCTTATCTTTCAGGATGAGGAACTGACATCTTACTAATGCATTGGAAGGAATTAGAGGGTACGGTGCTTCAGAGGCTAAGCAGTGTGAAGTGTTTATGGCCAGGGCCCCATGAAACCTTGAATCAAAAAGATCAGGCAGGCCTAGAAGGAGAAAGAGACAGAAATGGTACATTGGAGGAAAATTTAATATTAAGGTAAATTCTCTATGATTTCTTATTTCCAGATGAGACTGGTCTAAAAATTGAATGAAGGCTGAAACTTCAGCTTGGTATCAATAAAAATTCATAATGCATTTCAGAGTCTCTAATTCAGCTCTTTCTTCATATTCTCATAGACAGATTTGTTCTCTTTTTCCACTGTCCTACAGGACTTATTATGCTTTCCTAGTTTCCTTTTTTTTCTTCTACTAGACTGTGGATTTCTGTGAATAGAATCTGTATCTTTTTTTTATTATTATTAAATCACATCTGTGTACATCAATGCAGTCATGGGGTACAATGTGCTGGTTTTATATACAATTTGAAATATTTTCATCAAACTGGTTAACATAGCCTTCACAGCATTTTCTTAGTTATTGTGTTAAGACGTTTATATTCTACATTTAGTAAATTTCACATGTACCCTTGTAGGATGCACTGTAGGTGTGGGCCCACCAATTACTCTCCCTCCACCCAGCCTCACCACTCTTCTCCCTCTCATTTTTCCCCATATTCTTGGGCTATAAATGGGTTATAACTTTCATATGAAAGCTACAAATTATGGCTCGGGGCATGTGGCTCAATCGGCTAAGGCGCCAGCCACGTACACCTAAGGTGGCCGGTTCAAATCCCTAGCCTG